>PVIA01014420.1:0-27229 GCA_004024845.1 Tonatia bakeri
ACAAGAAGACTAAATCTCTTCTATTATAGATTCTGGCACTTTACAGAGTCTTGGATCTTAATCTAGGGAAAATGAACAAAGGTGTCTGTGTATTCATATTAGATTGATATATCGTGTTCATAGACATGACATTTAAGGAAGTCATCTTTTGGGAACATAATTAATTTTTTATCAGATAAGGTAAAATCCACTATGTATCTAAGGAAGTGTTTATGCAGGTGGTGATGGAACACCTTATTCTCTGCTCTTAGGCACATCGGTGATGCTGTGTGGGGAGAAGAAACTTTCTCTATCCTTCTGGGTTCTTCTAGCTGATCTAATAATCAAATCAATGTGACACAGATTAAAATAGAAAATAACCAAATTAATTACATGTGTACACATGGACTCCCCACATACGGAGAGAGCCAGTGCCCCCACATACAGGGGAGGTTCCAGGATAGAAAGGGAGAGTGAGGTCTGTGACACTGGGGGCTCAGGGTGAGGAAAGGCACCATGGGGCTTTGGGGGGAGGGGGGTCGTTCCCGGGACACAGGAGGACCACAGACACAGTACTCACAAGTGAGCCATGTCCTACAGATAGGTCATCAAAGGTTATTTCTCGTGATCATGATTCATTTAATCTTTTTAACTTGAGTGCACATTCTGTTTTCTGTGGACACATTTTAGACTTTGTCACTTTACTGCAGTTTTAAAATTTCACTTCAGTGTGTTGTTGAAGCTTTTTTTTTATTTATCTTTCTTGAAACTCAGTTTTGTTTTGTTTTAAATTTGAAGGCTTACATCTTCCCTACAGTGTGGAAAAGTTGTCCTTTTTTCCTTTATATATCTCACTTCAGTTACATTAGTTCTCTTTGAGAAATCCTATCGAATATATAATAGGACTTCTGGATCTATCCTCTACATCACTTAACTTTTTTGTGATATAGTTTGTTTAATACGCTGCCTCCCAGGGGACATTTGTTAGCCTATTCTTCCAACTCTATAATTTGTCCCTTAATAGTGTTGGGAAAATATAATTGGGAAAAAAACCCTTTCACCTACAAAACTTCTCCACAATAGTAGAAGGGGAAGAAATGGTTTTATTATTAAATAAGCATTACACTGAAATGTGATATGCAGAAAGTCTTCCAAGAGTTTACAAAACAGAAGAAAACCTCCCCCTTTCATACAGCTGAACAGACACAACTCAGTTCATGAAAGTTTTCAAAATAAACAGTAACTAGTCCTCATGTAAGAAGACTTACAACACCATCTGTCACACATAAGTCACCCTAAATTAACTTGGTAGGGAGGGCAAATAGCTGTATCAGCTAATCAGCTTTACCTGAAAAGGGGAAAAAACTTCTCATATTTTTTGAATGATTACTACTACAACTAGATGGGGGTTGACCCCCCTAAGTTGAGCCCCTCACCCTCCCACAGAAACTGAGAGACAGGAACGCTATTTCTGTGTATCTCTCAGGTTCTTGATAAAGACTTTTCTGGGATGTAAAGCTGTCAAAAGCCTTACTTAGCTATCAAAAAGATATATATGCATTTCAAAGAGACAGAGACAGAATTTGGAATTATAGGTTTTTGAAAGTAAATGCCCTAAGGAAAGGGAGGAGGAACATTTATGCCCTTATTTTCAACAGTGAGAATTGAGTTTCTCATTTTTAATTTGTCTTTGCTTTAATAGTTGTGACTTCACTTTTATTTTTCAAGATCTCTAATTGTTTTTTTAGCAGACTATTCTTGTTTTATGAATGCAATAATTGTTTGAAGTTCTCTGAAGATATCACATTTGCTGATTTTGTGTTTCCCCATTGCTTACACTTTTCAATTTGTTTTTCAGTTCATTGGGTTTAATTTGGTGCCTCTCTTCTATGATTTTTTAGCTATATTTTTCTTTTTTAAATTGAGAATCTCTGATTACCTCCTTATGAATGAAAGCTCTGACTATAGAAGTTTGCCTTTGTCTACTTTAGTAGTGGGGAGAATTTGCAAATGTGTGGACCTCACTGATACTTTGCAGTCTGTACTTCTTAGATTAGGAAGCCACCTAGGACCCAGCCTCACCAACCCAATTACTCATATTCACTGCTTTATTTTGTCCCAAGGCAAGTAATGACAACTGTGTAGCATAAGCTAGGAAGGTGAAAAGGATACAGGGATTTTGCTGTTTCAATGGAATTCGATAGTTCACTATAGTTCTAATCACAAACTTGCTGACAATTATCGCCAAGTCATTTCTAGGTCCTTATGCCACTTGATCCTAATCTGAGTTTCTTACACCTGGAACATTTAGTTATCCAACCATCGGATTGTATCCTTTATTTATTATTATCACTTTTACTACCGGGACCTTATTTCTGGGAAGCCCCAGAGTTTGACTGATGATTAGCTTACCTAGTCATTGCAGGCTGTTTCCTTTGTGCTTGGTTAAGAGGTGAATGTGTAGCCCCAAACTGGCTGCAAAGAACGTAACAACTAAGAGTTCTTGTGTATGCTGAGGTCTCCAGGAAATGCTTTTCCTCTTTTATTGTACAGGAAAGGTATTCATCAGAAGAGGGTCTCTGCTCCCTGTTCTCTTTTTTCCTGCTTGGGAGATTTCATGTCGGAAAAGAGTTTGGAGTTACAAGAAACTTTATATAACTCTGACAAGTGGAGCTATTAGCAGAGAAGGAGCACAAGAAAGGCCTGAAGATTGTTAACACTATAGTGGACGCGTAGAACCAACCTGGAGCAGCTCATAGCCAGACTCGGTTGTGGGTGACCTCACTGTGGCTTTCTCCTCCCTTCGGTGCGGCGCGCAAAGCCTACTGCACTCTGCTCGCCTCCTCTGCCTGACCAGCTCTTCCTTTTCTGCATGTAGTTTGGGCTTCACTTTTCTACTTTGTTCCCTGTAGGTCTGATGTCATCTGCTTTTTTATCTTCTATGAGTTCCTCATTCTCCTCTCATGAAGCTACTTTACATATTTCCAGCCTTCTGAGAAATGTATTTTAAATAACAAATATAAAAAATGTGTACATATTTTCTGATGTGCAAAAGATTTGCAGCAGAATGAGACTAGAGAAGTGTGCCCTGTTTGCTGTCTTCTAGGATTGTCTTCTTCCAGTTTATGCTTATCCAAAACCTCCATGTCCTTCATATTCAGCTGTGTCGTCATCTCCCCAAATTTCTATTGTATCTTCTGTGTACCTCTATTATACTCATTACACAGTACTGAAATTGTCTTAAGTAAGCCCATCCTCTCATTGTGTTGATTATTCATATTTTAATTTTGCAGAATGACTTATTCAGGAGAGAGAGAAAGAAGGAAGAACTATGCATGTGAGGGTGTTTTATTGCTGGGATGTGAAAGTAGCATATATATTTCCCTCATTAGATGGAACCTGGCATACAGCGCCAGGTTGCAGGGGAGGCTGGGAAATGTAGTTTCACTGTGTGCAAGGAAAGCCTCAGGCTTTGATGAACACACTGCAGTCTTTCTTACAGACCTCTGCCTAGTGGTCTGCCCATCAGGCCAAGTGTAAACATTGTGTGAGTGGTTCAGGCGCTGATTCTGCTTTTCTCTACTAACTTGGAGTTTCATTTCCATTTGTTTTAATAAAACTTTCCTAATCAGGCCAGCTTGGGAAAATTGGCCAGACTAATACCTACAAAGTCAGAAGCAAAAATGGCTCCTTACTCAGCATGTGGCTGTCCTTAAATTCTCTGAGCTCCAATGATCGGTATATGAGAATGTATTTTCTCTTATTAGCCTCTGTAATGAGCCAGCAGTCAACAGGGATGCAGTGCATTCGCTGATTTTTTTCCCTTTAATTTAATGAGAAAAGAGAAAGAAGTTATTTTGTTGATGTCGTAACCATTAGCCAACTGCAAATTTTTTCCAGAATAAATTGGAGGACACAGGAGGAAATGGTGTTGACTGGCTATATGGATTTTCCAGGCTTTTTCCCCCCCTGATTTTTAATAGAGCAAATTAAAGTCATCGTGAGGTATTGATTTTAAAAAAGCACCTACGACATGAACATAGCATTTGAAGAATTAGGAAGGGAGAAATTAAATGTGTACACTTTTCCTTCCTAACAGAGAAGACGAGATTTTATTTCTCCTGCTCGCCATTTGTATAGCATGGGGGATAACAGGCTTGGTGTTTAAGACATAGTTAGATTTGAAACCTTAGTTTGCTGTTTATTACTGTTACGCATTTGAGAAATGACTTACATTTCCTGTGCCTCAATCTCTACATCTTTCAAGTTGGTGTGACAACACTTACATAGAGTATATTTACCTAATAAAACTGTTTGAAGGAGCACACACAATGAATTGGAGCTCATAGCCTGGGCCCTGGCCCCAGGGTAAGCAGATGTCAGTTCTTTTTGGCTGGAATAAGGAATGGGGTAGCTTTCTGGGGAATAGCATGTGTGAGACAGACCTAGAGTGTGACGTCCCTCAGACTCTTTCTTCAGCATTCATGGAAACTCGACCACGTCCTGCAGGCACTCCATCACTGGCGATCCTGAGCATTTTGCGTGTACTTGCCACACTTACACGCTCGTCTCAGCATTGTGTCTCTTTAAACAAATTGTGAACTTGTGAGTGAACAGATTGCATTTTCTCTGCTTCACTTTTCCCTCTGATCCCACCAAGGACTGAGTGTCGGCCCAGGAGAGGACAGAGTGGGAGGGGGAGGTTCAGCCACCCTCCTCAATTGCTCCTGTGCAGAATAACAGTGCTGATGGTCTCATCGCCTCCTGCCACAGCTTCCAAAGCTCCAAATACAGACACATGACTTGGACCTCTGTGGGCACTACAGCAATTTCACTTTATAGTATCAGTTTGGAAAAAAACATTTGAAAAGCACCAAGGAATTTCCTTCATAAAAAATGGAGGCCCTTCAGGAAAACTTGTGAACTGAAACCCAATATCTGTGCCTGCTAAAAAAACACATCAGGTTTAGCTTGAATGTGAACATGGTTAACGTGTCTGGAAAAGCCCCTCATACTTGTGCAGTGTGTTTGATCTGTTAGGTGCCTTGACCAGCCTCAGAACACACCCCCACACACACCTGTGGGAGAATAAAAAAGGACACAGGTGTGCAAGTAGAAAAGCAATAGGAACTCAGAGGTGAACTGAGACAGCTCAGGCCCAAGTAGTAGCAGTGGAATATTTATATATTTTTTGAAGTTAATTTTTTTAAAAAAATGCTTGTCTGCACATTAATTTGTAGTTTTGTCCTTTTTTTTCACCACATGCACCAGATTTGGTAATTAACTTTTTAAGCCGAGTTCAGCAATTTATTGGGCTTAGTTTGCAGCCCAGAAACTGATCGCGTACCTACCCTGACAAGACAGCCTTAATGAGTCTGAAACCAGGAGCTGAAGCCCTGGATGAGCTAATTCTGCAGCTCCAGGCTTTGAGCCAGTTGCTGGGAATGATCCCAAATGGACCCCAAGTCTTGCCTCCTGCTGCCCGATCCCCTACGAATGCTCTTCCCAGAGGGTGGATGGCCTCGCACAACTGCAATGTCTTCAGAAGCATTTTTTCCCTCTATTTTAATTGCACTTTAGGGAAAAATGTAGAGCTCTGCAATATTTATTGCTGTGTTCATATGGAGAAAGAACCCTCCATAATATTGTAGCAATTTCAAAGGTCAAAAGATTTTCTCTCCTCAGGCCAATTGATGGTACAGGGAAACAGCACTTCTGAACACATAATGAACACCACAGTCTCCATCTGGATTGGGAAGAAACCCCCTGCTCCCAGGAAAGGAGTTCTAATGAGATCTTGTATTAGTATAATGCTGCTTTCAAAGCAGAATCACCGGCATGCTGATTGTGCCCGGGCAGGGCTGGATTCGTGTGCCCTATTTTGTAACAAGATGAAGGCATGTTTGACAGAAAAGATTGGTTTTCAGAGGGGAAGAAGCCACTGGGATGTGTGCAACCGAGCCCAAAGAATCACAGCCCATGCCTGAGGCTTTTGGCAGCTTTGTAATGGATGAAAAAAAATCGGAAAGATAAAAGCAAGATACCTTGACAAGTTTCTGGACATAAGCTGACACAATGATACCAGTTTTCCCTGTGACTTAAAACTTGAAGGACGGAGGTTATTCTGGATTCAGGACCACCTTTGGGGACAGGGAACTGTAAGTAACCTACATATGTTGTCAGTTAGGGGCTCAGAGTATTGAACCAAATAGAGCCAAAGGAGGAATTCTGAGTGGGGTCAGCGCAAGCCTTGTCCAGGCTGACAAGAAGCCAAGAAGCAAACCCGCTGGGGCTCACCGTTGAAGGAGTTATAAAACCAGTGCATGATCAAAGTGGTCTGGCTAACATTCTGTCACACTGTGAGAGAAAAAGTAATGAAAAATAATGGAATAATGAAAAAAAAGTTTTCTAAGCCCTGTGGGTCAAAAGAAAGCAAATTCAGTGTCACCTGTTCCCCCACCATTAGTCACCAGTGGTCAATGTCATCTCATTCTTTGTGTCTTTGAAGCTGTCTGTAAGAACTGAGGAGTTCAGTATTGCCACAGTACATCTCCCATCTTCTACCTCCTTCTGAAAATCCGGGCAGTATCTTTCTTGTGTTTTCTAGTACATTTCTTATGCTCTGGAAGCTGTTAGCAATTTTGATTTTTCAGCAGTAATCAAGTAAAGCATTGTGATATATTTAATTAATATAGTAACTACATTGAGCATGATAAAAATATTGATATAATAGACAGATCACTTTTGTGAGTCAAGAGTTCTGAAGATTCCACACTGACTGGTGTGCCTCAGTGGGATGGACATTGCACTGCAAATTAAAAGGTTACCGGTTGGATTCCCAGTCAAGGCACATGCCTGGGGTGCAGCCGGGGTCCCAGCTAGGGGTGTGTGAAAGGCTTTAAGCAGTGTTTCTCTGGCACATCGATGTTCCTTTCCCTCTTTCTCTCCCTCTCCCTTCCCCTCTCTCTAAAGATAAATAAATTCAAATCTTTAAGAATTCTGAAGGTTCCATTTAGTTTTGTGATGCCCATCATCACAGTATCTAAATGTCTTAACTCTTAGCTTTTTTTTCCTTTGCAAACTTAAAAAATTAACCATGAATACCACAGTTCCTAAAGTTCCACTTAATTTAAAATCTTATAGTCTAAGTTTAGCTTCTTTAAGCATCCAGGAAGTCCTTTATAACTTACCAGTTATCTATAGCGCAGGGAACTGCCACTGATGTGGAATTGAATCCACATTAAGATCTATTACTTTCAAGAGTTTTAGTTAGAACTGCTGTCTCCTTTCTATAAAGGGCAGAGCAAGTCTGAGAAAGAGGAAATGCGACTTCTCAGCCTGTGCACGCCTGCCAATCAGAAAGACCATTTGGGGATTTGATGCAAAGTTATTTCTGGTTGATGACTGCACATGCCAGAATTCTCACTGATATTTTTAAATCCCTGCAATAAAGTCTCAGTAGAAGAAACCATAAGATGAATTACACATGCTTTAGATCTGTCTCTGACAAACTTCTGGGTTCTCATTCATCTTTATAATTTCAGCACTCGGTGTCCCAGAAAATCTTTGGGGAATAAAATTAAGAAGAAAACCAATTATTTTACCCAACAATAAAGACCAGGGGTTAAATATATTGTTTTTCTAATTGGAGGCAGAAAAAAATGCTTTTAAATCCACTACAACAGTTATTTTCCCTTCAATTCCCTTAGGTATTAGCTGATGAACTATCTTCTAAAGAATTTCCTTTGTCGATGCCTTTCCATTTACTGGGAACTAATTGTTTTCAGTTATATATAAAAATATGGTGGGTTCAACTCATCACTCTGTATCAAGGCTCAGAAAAATATTGTTCTCAAGGCACTCTCTATTCTGAAGAAATTTGCGTTTAAAAAGTGCTCTCACAGCAGACTCTTTGTTACTTAAGCAATCATTAGGAGCCATTTCCATATGTCAGCCAAATCAGGTTGATTATTCACATCCTATAAATTACCTGGAGGAGCAAATGAAAATCCACAGCCACATTTTTAACCAAGCCAGGACCAGTGTTTCACTCTTGCCACTGGAGTCCAGTTGACCCTGAGGCAAGATGTACATGTGTTACTCCGCCTTTGTGCAGCCCTTTTCTGTCAGAAGCCTCGCTCACCTGGGTAAACAATCGTGTCCCTGGAAAGAGTGTTCTTCCCCTCTGGCCATTCTACTTCCCAGGTGGAGTTGCTTATCAGGTTGTTCAGATGCCAGGATGTTGGTAGAGCTCTGTTTACTAATTGCCAAGGTCAATGTTTGTTAAAAGAACACACACACACACACACACACACACACACACACACACACACACGTGCTGCATCCTCTTTAAGCCATTCTGCTCCAGGCTTGAGACTTGGATCAACTGCTCACCTGGAGTTTCCTTTCATCCTTCACTCAGGAGGTGTTGAGATCCTTGCTCCCCAGATGTGGTCAGTAGTCGACACAGGGACCTCTGGGCAAGAATTTGGCCAGGCCATGAGATTAAGCCAGTACCCCAGATACATCTTAGAAAGTCCTGTATTATACAAGGCATCTGTTTGACTAGTTAATAATAAACTGCCTCTAAAAATAAAAGAGCGTATTTACCTCACAGTGCCATTGCACCTCGTGTTTTTATCTTCCTTTGGAAACTAACCCACAGAGAGGGTAAAAGGCCTTGAAATGGGGGGAAAATAAACCACCATCACCAACACACAAACAAAACTCTATCTTTGATGAAATTATTAAAGTAACAATAGGGGAACAGCTGAGAAGGGGGTGATCTAGTCACAAAAAATTAACTATTATTGCACAGTATGAACACATGAAGGAACTGAGAGAAGTTCTTCACAGTTCTTCCTGCTCAGAAAAAGCAGCAGGGTCTGCCCGTGTCTTAGGCAGCTGAGTTTTGTACCTTTGGCATTCATTGTGTTGCATAATTATTTTTTCTTTTCTTTTTTTAAAAATGAATTTCTATTGTATTTTTCCATTGCCATTTAGTCCCCTTATATCCACCTCCTCCCAGCAATCAGCACACTGTTGTCCAGGTCCATGAGTCCTTGTTCCTTTTTGCTCAGTCCCTCCACCCCTTAGCCTCTCCACCCACTATCCGTCACCCTGCTCTCCATCTGTGAGTCTGTCTCTGTTTTGCATGTTAGTTCAGCTTGTTCATTAGATTCCACATACAAGTGAAATCACATGGTATTTATCTTTTTATATACTTGGTTATTTTACATCCTTGATATTTTACATCCTTGCTTAGGTTTATTCCTAGGAATTTTATTCTTTTTGAAGCAATTGTGAATGGGATTGTTTCTTAATTTCCCTTTCTGTTACTTCATTATTGACATATAAAAATGCAACTGACTTAAGAATATTAATTTTGTATCCTGCTACTTTGCTGAACTCATTTATCAGTTCTATTAGTTTCTTGGTGGAATCTTAGGGGTTCTCTATGTACAGTATCATGTCATCTGAAAATAAAGACAATTTTACTTCTTCCTTTCCAATTTGGATGCCTTTTATTTCTTCTCCTTGTATGATTGTTGTAGCTAGGACTTCCAGTACTATGTTGAATAAGATAGTGAAAGCAGACATCCCTGTCTTGTTCTTAATCTTAAGGGGAATGCTTGTAGCTTTTGCCTATTGAGTATGATGCTGGCAGTGGGTTTGTCATATATGGTCTTTATTATGTTTATGTATGTTCCCTCTATTCCCATTTTGCTGAGTGTTTTCATCATAAATGGGTACTAGATTTTATTAAAAACTTTTCCTGTATCTATTGATATAATCATGTGATTTTTATCCTTCATTTTGTTTATGTGGTGAATCATATTTTTTGACTTGTGAATATTGTACCATCTTTGCAGTCCCAGAATAAGTCCCACTTGGTCATGGTATGTGATCATTTTAAAGCATTGCTGTATTTGGTTTGCTAATATTTTGTTGAAGACTTTAGCATCTGTGTTCATCAGTGATATTGACATATAATTTTCTTTCTTTGTAATGTCTTTATCTGGTTTTGGAATTAGAATAATGCTGGCCTCATAAAATGAGTTTGGGAGGCTTCTCTCCTCTTGAATTTTATGAAATAGTTTGAGAAGGAGAAGTGTTAGTTCTTCTCAGAATGTTTGCTAAAATTCACCTGTGAAGCCATCTGGTCTAGGGCTTTTGTTTGTTGGGAATTTTTTGATTATTGCTTCTCTATTCAAATTTTCTGATTCTTCCTGATTTATTTTTGGAAGATTGTATGTTTCTAGGAATTTATCCATTTCATCCAGGCTGTCCAGTTTGTTGGCATATAATTGTTCATAATATTTTCTTACAATCCTTTGTATTTCTTTGGTGTCAGTTGTTATTTCTCCTCTTTCATTTCTGATTTTATTTTTTGGAGTCTTTTCTTTTTTTTTCTTGATGAATCTCATTAAAGATTTGTCAATCTTTTTTATCTGTCCAAAGACACCACTCTTGGATTCATTGATCTTCTGTATCATTTTTTTAGACTCTATTTCATTTATTTCTGCTCTGATCTTCACTATTGCTTTCCTTCCACTCTGAGCTTTGTCTGTTGTTGCTTAAGTTCACTTACGTGTGAAGTTAGACTGCTTATTTGAGATTTTCCTTGTTTTTGGAGCTAGGCCTGTAATGCTATGAATTTCTCTCTTAGGATTGCTTGCCCAGTGTCCCATAGATTTTGGATTGTTGTGTCTTCATTTCATTTGTTTCAAGGTATCTTTTGATTTCTTCCTTGACTTTGTTGTTAACCCATTCATTGTTTAATAACATATTATTTAGCTTCCATATCTTTTCATATTTTTCAGTGTTCTTCTAGTGATTGATTTCTAGTTCCATAGCATTGTGGTCATAGAAGATGCTTGATACGATTTAAGTGTTCTTAAATTTATTGAGACTTATTTTGTGTTCTAGCATGTGATCTATCTTAGAAAATGTTCCATGTGCACTTGAAAAGTATGTATATTCTGATGCTTTGGGGTAAAATGCTCTGAAGATATCAATTAAGCCTGACTGCTGATTATAGGTTGATTAGATTAACAACTGATCAGTTTAGAAGCTGATTAGTTTAACATCTAAGTAGAAAATTCAAAGAAGTGTCCAAAATGGGAAAACAAAGAGATAGACCCCCAATGAAAGGACAAGAGAATTTTCCAGGATAGGTAGATGAAATGGAGGTAAGCAATTTATTAGATAGAGAGTTTAGAGTAATGATTATAGGATAATCAACAGTATGAAAAAAGATGTAGAAACCGTACAAAAGTTCCAGTCAGAAATAAATAATGCAATATCTGAGATAAATAATACACTGGAAGGAATAAATAGTAGGTTAGATGAAGCAGAGGGTCAAATTATGTTTTGGAAAACAAGGTAGAAAAACAATAAAGCAGAACAGCAAAAAGAAAAAATAATTTAAAAAACTGAGGAGAACTTAAGAAGCATCTTGGTTGACTGAAGCATGACAACATCTGCATGGTGGGAATACCTAAAGGAGAAGAGAGTCAGCAAGGGGCAGAGAATCTACTTGAAGAAATAACGAGTGAAAAGTTCCCTAATCTGGTGAAAGAAAAAGTCGCACAAGTCTAGGAAGCTCAGAGAGCTCCAAATAATTTGGACTCAAAGAGGCCTACACTGAGACCCACCATAATTAAAATGACGAGGCTTAAAGATAAGGAGTGAAAAGCTGCAACAGAAGAGCAGGTAGGTACCTATTAGGGAGCACCAATTAGACTGGCATCTGATTACTCAACAGAAACATATCAGGCCAGAAGGGAGTGCTGTGAATATTCAAGGTGATAAAAAACAAGGACCTGTAACCAAGACTACTTTACCTAGCAAGGTTATCATTTAAAATTGAAGGGGAAATAAGGAGTTTCCCAGACAAGAAAAAGCTAAATGAGTTTATTAATACCAAAGCAGGACTGCAACAAATGTTAAAGGGCTTGCTTTAAGAAGAAGGAAAAAAAAAGAAAGGGGGAAAAAAAGAGGAAAATACTCTAACAATAAAATGGCACTACATACGTATCTATCAATAATCACCTTAAATGTAAATGGCTTAAATGCTACAACCAAAAGACAAAGGGTAGCTGAGTCAATAAGAAAACAGGACCAATATACATGTTAGCTCCAAGAGACCCACTTCAGATTGAAAGATATACACAGACTAAAAGTAAAGGGTTGGTAAAAGACATTTCATGCAAATGGAAAAAAAAAAGCCAGGGTAGCAGTATTTACATCTGACAAAATAGACTTTAAAACTAAGGCTATAGAAAGAGACAGAGAAGGACACTACACAATGACAAAGGAACAACCCAATGAGAGGATATAACCCTAGTAAACATTCAAGCACCCAACCCAGGAGCACCTAAATATGTAAAGCAAATCTTAATGGACCTGAAAGGAGAGATCAACAGAAATGCAGTCATAGTTGGGGATTTTAACACCCCACTGATGTCAACGGATAGATATTCCTGACAAAAATTTTTCTTTTCTTTCATCAATAGACTTGATATGTTTGCATACATAGTATTGGTTTTTAATTTTAAAAGTTTTCAGATGGATTTAAAACTTTTTTCATTTTCTAACTTGATACTTATTAACTTAATAGGTTTATTTTGCTGCAACATTTCTAGTTTCTGGAGTTGAACATTTATTTCATTTAGTTTCATTATCTCTTATTTAATGAAAAATACAATTAAGCAAATAAATTTTGTTCTTTTTAAAGTCTCAACTATGCCTGTAAGTAACTAAATAGCTACAATGAGATTACTATGATATGTAAAATTTTATTGTAGTTTATTTTAATAACTTGTCCTGGGAGCTTTGATTAAGCTTTGGACCCAAAGATTATTTAGCAGAAGTTTTTGTTTTTATTTCCAAGTGATTAGATTAGTTTTCTTTATTATTTTGTAATAAATTTCTGGTTTTATTACATTGTGAATAGAGAATTTATCATCATAACTGTGATCTTTGTTTATGTATTGGAACAATGTTAAAAAATGTTTGTTCTATAAAGGACACCTTTTGATATCATCTCTTTCATTTACTATATTACTTATATTGTTCTAATACTATATTCATTATTTTGTTCTAATTGAACTGTAAAAAATATAACAATATATGTCAGCCACCTACCAAGACTATTATTCTTTTTCATCTTGCTGGTTGTTTTGCTACGATTTTTCTTATACACTTTGGAATTGGTGAATTCAGAACAAAGATCCATGACAACAGTGTCTGTATTGTAAAATGTCTTTTACATTAAGTAATTTTCTTTTCAGAGTTCACACTTGTTGCATGATTTTGCTTTTGAGATTAAGATCACTATCTCTGCTGTGTATATGAAATGTCTATGGATAGGCATTTACCCACTATTTGCCCATTTTTTTTTTATTATTGTTCTTCGTTGTTAATTTGATTCGGGTACAGTTCTTACAAAAGTTGTAAATTGAATGTTGTTGTTTTTTTTTTTTTTTTTTTTTTTTTACCAATCTCAATGTTGGCCTTCATTAATGATTTCAACTTTTCTCATTTATTTTGATAATTGGTATGTTTGTAGTAAACTATTTGGAAACTCTTAATGAAAGTATATATAAGAAATTTGATAAGTGGCAAGTGTAAAAGTCAGTGACATATTTCAAAGTGAATATGTCCATGCAACTACTGCCCAGTCCACGATATAGACATTAAAAGAATCCTTCTCTGCCTGGCTAGTGTAGCTCAGTGGATAGAGTGCAGGCCTGCGAACCAAAGGGTCAATGGTTTGATTCCCTGTCAGGGCACATGCCAGGGTTGTGGGCCAGGTCTCCAGCAGGAGCCAGGCAGGAGGCAACCACACACTGATGTTTCTCTCCTTCTTTTTCTCCTTCCCTTCTCTCTAAAAATAAATAAATAAAATCTTAAAAAAAAAAGAACCCTTCCCATGCCCATGTCAGCCACCATTTAGACTGCTGTAGCCATAGATTAGTGTCTGCTGCAATGCCATAGCCTGGGTGACCTATAACACAACAGATACTTATTTCCTACCACTCTGGAGGCTGGGAAGTCCAAGATCAAGGAGGCTGCAGTTTCTGTGTCTGGTGAGGATCCACTTCATGATTCACAGCTGCCTTTTCTGTGTGTTCTCTCCTGGCAGAAGAAGGTGAGTGAGCACTCTGAGTCTCTTATAAAAGCACAGCCCACCCTCATGCCCTGATCACCTCCCATAGGGCCCCTCTTCAAATATTATCGCACTGGGGACTAGCTTTCAACAGATGGATCGGGGGTGGGACACAAACTGTTAGTCCATAGCAATTAGTTGCCACTGTTCTTAAAGTTATGTAAAAGGAGTCCTATATCATTTTTGTGTATAATCTTTCTGTCTGGCTTCTTTTATTCATTTTCATTTTGTGAAAATCACCCATGGTATTGCCTGAAGCAAGTTTGTGGTTTCATTGCTGCATAGTGTTTAGTTTTCTGACTATGACAAAATGTGTTTATTCATTCTATAGCCAGTGGACAGTCACTTGAGTTTTTCCAGATTGGCCTTATTATACATAACGCTTGTGTAGACATTATCGCACAACACTCCTAAAGTGTAAGACACGAGTGGAATGGGTGGGTCATAGAAGGTTTATGTCTATTCCTTAGTGTGATTATTAATATTTTTATTGAATTCTTGACACTGCATATTTGCCCAGAATGAGTTTACCATATTCTGCTTTAAAAGTAAGTGGAGCCCTGGCTGGTGTAGCTCAGTGGATTGGGCGCGGGCTGCGAACCAGGCATCGCAGGTTCGATTCCCAGTCAGGGCACATGCCTAGGTTGAAGGCCGTGTATCCCAGCAACCGCACATTGATGTTTCTCTCTCTCTCTCCCTCCCTTCCCTCTCTAAAAATAAATAAATAAAATCTTTAAAAAAAAAAAAAGTAAGTGGAAACAGTTTGCCTTATTCTAATCAGGCTCTGACTGTGACCGAGTTGAAAGCTTTAGTCTGCCTTTGGTTCATACCTGCTCCTAGGACTTAGCTCTCCAAAGGCCCCGACTGGCAGACTAAGATTTTTACTAGGAGTTCTGTCCTCGGCAGGCCCTGGGCTTCAATTTTGAAGTGGCCCAAAACTCAACTCTACATTTCAGTGGCTTTCTGTTTAGCCTCTGAGCTCCTACCCTGCACATCGTCAGCAAACACCTCGCAGAGGGGAGGCACTGGTGTTGGACGAGGTGCAGCCACCGAGCGCCTTTCCTTCTGGAATCTTGGCCCCTCGCATCCCACCCTTCTCCGTGGCCCCAGCTCCTCCAGTGACCATCCTCTCCTGTTCCGTCACACGGGTAATTGTTGGCCATCCAGCTGTGACCCTCTGACTAGTCTTCCACGTTCTTTCCCCAAGAAGGAGAAAATAAAGTGGCTTACGGAACGCTGCCTCGTTCTTGCTGCTTTTCTCTGCTCTTGCATCCTCAAGAGCAGATAGCTTCACAGCTCTCATGCATGTAGATTTTTAAAAATTTTATCCACATTTGCTAAGTGTTTCTGTCAGTAAGTGACAGAAATAACTAACTGGTTTGGAAGTTCAAGTCTGACCTATGTTTTGCTTTCTGCTTACTGTCTTTTTAAGTATCATCTGAGTGTTTCTTCTTTATTTTTTAGTCTTACTTGGACATTGCATAATATGTGTCGATTCTAGCAGTAGATTCTCTGATGTTTCAAACACACACACCTAACCTTCTATATCTATATTTATTAGTGTCCAAAAAAAGAATATTGCTAAATCTCTACCATTCTTACTCCCTCAAAAATCTCTTGGTATCCTTCCATTGTTTTTAAGATTATTTATACAAATAGATCTCTTGTTCTTTATAAGGTACTGTTTGTTTTTCCTGCTTGGAAGCTGATAAAATATTTTTCCTCCAAGTTTTGCATGGATCTGGGCATTTTATTGTTGTTGTGTTTATTTGGTTCTTTTGGTTTCCCCAGCTGACTTGACTAATCCTCCGCTGGTCAACGTCTGTGTTAAAGTAATTGTTAATTTAAAACATTAAGTCATCACATTTGCGAGTGCCTTTATTCTAACGCTGATTCATTTTTAATTTAAATGAGTCATCAAGTGTCACAGGCCAATTCCCTCACAATTATAGTCAGAGGAGAAAAATGAGGATATGAACAACTTTAAAGTGAAAATATAATGTGCAAGAAATACAGCACTTAGTCTTTGCTTTCAAGGAAACCATGACCATTTCTGCCAGTATAGTCACAACCATTGGTTGCCCAGGCCAGCATCTACTTACTTCTTCTTCCTTACAGAACCAACCCCAGTCTCCCGTGCCGTATAGGTTACCATGGGGCATAACATTTCTATTAAGATATAAGTGTAACCTTCTGGATGTTCTGGGCAAATATTTGCCTTTGACAGTCAATGTAAATGAAAGCACTTTAAATGGCTTCCTATTTTTTCCTGACATGTACATGAGCTTCAAAGTTGCCGCTGCTATCTTGCCACCTTAACGTACTGGCAGCAAGAAAATTCTGAGAGCGCCAGTCCTGAAATCACTGTGTTTTTAAACAAATGCCCTTAGCCCCTTAACTGCAGACTTCTTGTTCCATCAGAAAATGAGCCTCCACTTGCCTAAGCCCAGGGAAATTAAGTCTTCGGTGTATGCATTCTAACCGATGCATACAGAAAAGTAAACAACCACAGAAGAAAATTCACGCTAAGGTGCCAAACACATGGTCTAAACAACCTGGTCTTGTGTTCTTGGCTGCGTCACATGCAAGACAGCGTTTCTGCAGTTCAGTGCAAAAAGCCCTGTTGTTTTTTGGCTCTTGCACACCTGCATGTCCAGCCATGGGCAGTTAGTTTGCACCTCTTCTTAAAATCTTTTTTAACTTTTTCTCCCTCTTAAAAGTCACTTTCTTTCTCTTTTCTAGAGACAAGGTTACAGCACAAATACATGTGTTCCCTACCCAGTAAAACTGTAATGGAGGGATAGGCAGCACCTTCCATAGGGCAAGGGAATAATTTTTCCATTTAAGCCTTTCATGAGAATACCTGGAGAGCACTTTTTTCTCTAACAAATTACCAGAGTGAAACCCAGAGGGTCAGGCCTGCTAGAGACTGTCTCCAGGTGGTTTCATCGTGGAACGTAAGGAATCCTACCTGAACTTCAACATGTAAGAATGGAGAAATTAAGTTCAGAAAAATGAAGGGACATAAGGACTCAGTAATCTCTGAGACTTCATTTCGCCCCCAGAACTACAGAATTTTGGCATTTCAGAACTGATAGCGCCAGAGGATCAGCTTCAATTTCTGAATTATTTAATTAGATTAATTTACCTTAATTTATCATAATTATTGGTCCACAGTGATGCTGGGCATTTTGCTAAGCATTGCAAAGAAAACAAATACAGAAACTGGACAAAGATGCCTTGGTTTTTGTACTGTTGGAAATGCCCATAATCACTGTGATGATAAGTGACAGGAAATTGTGCAATAAATTCTATTTTGGAACCACGATGAAGCCCAAATCATTTGTAGGCTCTTTTCATGCAAATGGAATTTTCTTGGAAAAAATCAGTATTAAACACCTTGTACTTTCCACATAAGATGTTCATTTTTGAGTCTCATATTCATTCATTAATTTATTGTTTTGAGCATATAAATATATTCAACACTGCTTTTTGTAATTGAATTACCTTCCTTCAGTTACATTCTCACCTAATAACTCCAACTTACGTACTTGATCATATCTCTTTAAGTATCAAGCAGAAGACATTCGAGTTGTCCTAGCTTAAGCAAAAGAATATATATGTATATATATAAAACACATGTATGTATATACACACACATATATTTATTGGTTCACATAATAGAGAAAAATAGCATTTTCTGCTGAGATGAATAAAAGTCATAGACTCAATCTGCACCAAGAGGTATTTCTGAGACCTTTCTCCAACCTTTCTCCAACCATGTCTCACTGAGGCTCCCCTCTGGGTGTCATTGTTTCATTGACAAGAATTCTCACTATTGGTTCTGGGATAGAACTAGCCACAAAAGAAATTTCTGCAAGCCATTTTTATGTTTAGAAAGTGGGTGCAGGCTCAGGGGCTGTTGAATTTAACACATAGTGTCATAGGTCTGCTGGTTCATTGTGTTTGCAAGTCAATAGACAGGCTTGCAGCCTCAGCAACCACTGGGACTCCTCCTTCAGCTTCTTTAGCCCCTGGGTCAAATGCATGGTTAGACCCATGCACTGTCTTGCGGAACTGACCTGCATCTTCAAAACTGAAAGCTTAGACACAGTGATAAATGGATAAAGGTTTCCATTCATCATCACGAAGTCTAGATCATCTCATCGTTCCTGCTACTTTCTAACTTCCTGCCATCTGGACTTCAGGCCCCAGCACCATATACAGAAGAAACAATCACACACAGACTATTTAACTAGATCTTCCAATTGTGTAGCCAACTCCCTGTAATTACCTCCTTAGTCTAGATCACTCAGAGGGATTCTGGTTATCTGATTAAGCCCTGACTGATAAATTGCTCATTTGAACTTAAAAAAAAAAACCAAAAAACCCAAAAACTTCTACATTCAATGTTTGTTGAATTAAAGAATGATTGTGACAAATGAAGTTATTCTTGGTACAGAACACTCATTTATTTACTTTCTCATTTATAATAGATCCTCCTATCCATCCATCCCTTTATCCATTCTTACAGCTAAGCACCATTTTTAAAGATCCATGAAAACAACTATAAATAACACACAGGATTTTCTTACACACGCACCTGCACTCAAGTAGAAGGTGATAGCAGACCTGGGTCAGTAACATTTTGCAACTGACTTCCAACACAGGGAAGTAAAGACTAGCTTTTCCAGCTGAAAGTATTGGAGAATTTTAGGTTGATGAAAAGTAATTACCTGGGCAATGAAGCAGCATGAAGCAGTATAAATGGCCACATTAGAACACTGACTGGGAGTCAGCTGATTTCTTGGGTGATTTTTTTTCTGTGAAATCTCAGCTGAACTGTAACAAAAGTTAGGGCAATTTTCTTCCCTTCCTCTAGCCAATATCCTTCCTAGAAATATTTTACTTATCTATTTTTATCTGTCTCTTGTCATACTAGATATATGCTTGATCAGATTTATCCATCCACAGACTGGTTGGGTTCTTTATTAAACCATCGTGGCGAGTGTCTGTGATGATCACCGGCCTTTGCTCTGCTTACCGCTGGGCTGTAACGCTCACGAAGCTCCAGTAGGGCTCATGACGTCTGTGAGATGAGAGTTCATTTTCTGCAGATTCTCTCCTGGCCTCACTCACCAAGCCTGACTCATTCTTCTTTCAGTCTTTGAGCTGCCTTTCCCTACCGAGCATGGTGGGAAAGCGCTGCTGCCTGTGAACAGCCTCTTCCCATATTCTCTTCGGAGATCTTGCATACTTCTCATGGATCGTGATATCTTTCTCTGACTTTCAGGCACGTACCTTTGAGTGAAACTGCCGGAAGCAAATGTCATCCTCTTCCTTTTATCCATAGTCTTTCAGAGTTTGCACAAGTGACTTGCTTCTCGGCTGCTGCTGAGCAGTAGAGAAAGCACAGGAGAATTTTACATGGAAGGAGCGTTTCAGCTGCAAAGAGACTCCACAGCTCTCTGAAACCCGAATCCTGGATGTGCAGCCCCTGGAAGCTAAGCATGGAAATGAAGGGGTGGCAAGTGGAGCAGCTGCTTTCGGCTCTGAGTAACTGTTCTTACTTCTTGGTTAAAGAAAAGAAGGGCCAGGGGGATGACTCACTGAATTATGCATTCATTAAATCAACATTGACTCCCGTGTTTGGGACATGGGAAAAGGGCTTGGTCTCTAACATCCTGGCGCTTACAGTCTGGAAAGAAAGACTGTCAGAAATCAACCGAAAGTACACTTCAGTGAAATAAGTAGCAATTCTAATAAATTCTGCAACTGTGAAGAGAGCACCTGGGAGGAGGAAGAAGAAAGGGAACCCGATTTTAGTTCAAGTTGCCAATCGAGCTCCGCAGGAAGACCCTTAGTCTTAGCTGCTCACAGCCTGTGAACTGTAACTAAGTGTGCTTTCTATTTTCCCAAAGGGACAAAAATCCTTGTTAATGAATGTGCATGCTGTGGACCTACTGTGCACAAGTTAGTGAGCTTGGCACATTGATAAATACTCCAACGGTATAAAATTCAGGTTGCGATATCAAGAAATATCCTTGATCAGCCCATATGAAAAAGAGAGACCCAGAATATCTGATTCATCATGGCTAAAGACTAAAATAAGGCACTTTTCTAAGACCATATTACTCACTTGGAAATCTGTTAAATTATGTGATATTAGCATAGATTTATGGTTCCCCAATTTGTAAACCTCTTGGCTTAACAAACGTGTATTAAATGACTACTCTGTACCTACTATAGTTCTCCAAAATAAGAGCATATTTAAGATGGTGCTTCTGCCTTTGAAAGCTGTATAGATGCACTTTATTATTAATAACACTTTATTCAAAAATGTTCAGCATTAACACACATTGTATCTTCTCTCAAAAGCATTTAGATTCACCCACATTTGTTTTTTGTGTTGTTTCTATGTACCTCCTCATATTCCCTGTCCCCACTACTTTTTCACTTCAAAGTAAAATTCTCGTTCACAGCCCCTAGTGTTGCAAAGCAGCGTGCATGCTGTGACATTCATCTGCCTGAACACAATTGGCATTTTCAGCAGAAAGGACTGAATAAATAGAAAGTCAGTGAGGAGGGAAATAAGGTGTTTGTTAGACGCTGTTGAATGAGCAGAGAGGATGAGGCAGGTTGGTGAAAAGTGGCACTCCCTGAACCAAGTACCTCGATCATGCCATGTCTAACACACTCTCCACCCACACTCATACCTCACCACAAAAGGGGGAATGCACACACGTGTTTCCCTTCCCGGGAGGCAGCTGGCAGTCTCTGCAAGCTTTATTAGTACTTATGGGAAATTGTTTGCTTCACCATGGATGGAGGTAGGAGATGACAAACCTGGTTTTAAATCCCAGCTCTGCCAATCATTTGGGTATTCTTCAGAGAGTACTTTTTGCTCCACGTCTGTCAATGTCCACATCTGTGAAATGTGGACAGTGATGCCTAATTAGTAGAATTTGTTTGAGGATGAGTCCCTGGCCCATAGTTTTCACTCAGTGAAGAGTTGCCATTGTATTGGGTGAATGGAGAAGTTTGGCTCTGGGAGGATGCTAGACTAAGTTAACTCTGAAATTTATTTATAAAAAACATTAAAAAATACACACAATTTAAATAAAATGTTATTAAATATTTTATGTACATGCACACATGTATATGCATTTTAATATATTACATATAAAATAAATTTTATGCATAAAATTGCCTGTGAAAAGCTAAAGCCAAATTAGAATTTTGAATAAGAACAAAATAAATACCAATTAAAATCAAGGTGAGTTAATATCACATTGATTACATTTATAGAAATTTATAAATCTGATAAAACTGAATTTTGGGAAATTGTGGGAATAGGCAGCTTAATGTGCTCACTTAAGGTGAGAGTAAATTGACATGGACATTTGGAGAGCAGTTTGGCAGTGTCTGGTAGAGATTAAAGGTGTGGGTCCGTGATTCCCCAGCAGTCCCAACTACCCTGCAGCCGTGTTCTCTGGAGAAGCTCTCAGGCATGCACAGTGTCTGTTGCAATGGTATTCATTTCAAAAATATTGGTGACAGTGAAGTGATGGAAAAAGCCCACTCTTCCACAATAAAATAAATGGATAAACTCATGCGTTCCTATATTGGAGTACTCCTTTATCATTAAAATGCATGACCTAGAAACATAATTTGCAGCTGACAAAAATGTGGGTAAAGTACAAAACATGAATGGTACTCACTCAGCAACAGGGGACTGATGATCTCTGGAGAGGAAGGAAAAGGAAGAGACAGAGAGGCAAGTATTTTGCTGAATCTGTAAAGTTATCTTTAAAACACCACCACCAACAAAAAAAAAACCCCAAAAAACAAAGATGAAGAGCTGAAGACGTATGGCAAAATGTAAATGTCTTTTTCATCTTGGTGTTTAAGGCACAAATGGCCATGATAAAATTTCCTGTGGTTTTCTATATTTTTAAAATATTTCATTCTTTAAAATGAAAGGAATACAACAAGTGAATGAAAATGTAGATAAGTGGGAAAAATTAACATTGTTGGAGTTATGTAAATTTTATACTTAGCCCATTGCTTCACAATAGTATAATTAAAATTAAAACTGTTTAATGATACTTCCTTTATAATATCACTCCTCATAGTAAGAAGGACTGTCATTATATAAATGACTTAAGCAAGTTTATTGTAAATGCTATCAACAAAACAGCAAATTGCTCCTGGAATTTAGGATTTGGCAGCACATGGAATTTTCTGAGTGCCATTGGGATTTCTTTCCTAACATGCGATATTAACAGACACTGGAGGGTGAATCTCCCCTAGTATCTCTTGTGTGTGTGTTTGTGGCTCAGTTCCCAAAAAGTGCATTTAAAGGAATTCTGAATGGAACTGTTCGGAAGAGGAGTGAGAAGAGTGCAAATTCTAAGTTTTCTGTTGAACAGAGCCCCAATTCTCAGTTCTGTTAATTATCCTGGCATCTCCCTGTCCTGTGTAGGTTCCTAATGCACAAGCAGAAAGACACCCGGGTCTTATGTCAGGGCAACCATGTGCCTAGTGTGGTCAGGGTGTCCTTCCTCTGAACTCCCCGGCACCCTGAAAATAGCTCTGTCATAGTCCTGCCCGTAAATACTGCAACTGTGGTTTATGTATCTGATTCTCCCACTGATTGTGTACCGCACTGATTTTTAAAACAACCAACTTTGTATTTCAAACAGATGTTTATCTAGAATTCACAATGTGTGGGTAGAGAAAAATAAGACACGACGTTAACTCACCAGCAGCTTATAGTTTAATACAGTCATTCTCAAGCCTAGCTTCAAACTGGAAACCTTGGGGAAAGAATAAGTCTACGTAACGTTGTGTATACAGTAGTCCCCCCTTTATCTGCTGGACATATGTTCTGAGACCCCCAGTGGATGCCTGAACCCTATGTATACTATGTGTTTCCCTGTACATGCATGTTTATGACACAGTTTAATGTACGAATTAGCCACAATAAGAGATTAACAACAAAATTAACAATGAAATGAAACATTGTAACAATACAATACAATTAAAGTTATGTGAATGTGGTCTCGAAATGTCTTCTTGTAGCACTTTCACCTCTTCACTTGGAGGAAGCACTTCACAGCCTCCCTTCGGCACATCCCAACGGCCAGCACCAATGCTCTTGCACTTCGGGGCCATCATTAAGTGAAATGAGGATTACTTGAACATAATGACCACGGTACTGTAACAGTCAACCTGATAACCTAGGAGGCTGCAGAATGACTAACAGGTAGGCACCATATACAGTATGGATATGCTAGAAAAGGGATGATTTATATGCTGGGCAGGGTGGAGCAGGATGGTGAGAGATTTTGTCACACTAAGAACAGTGTACAATTTAAAACTTCTGCATTGTTTATCTCTGGAATTTTCCGTTTAATATTTCTGGACTGCCGTTGACCCCTGGCAACTGAAACCACGAAAAGCAAACCTGCAGATAAGGAGGGCCAACTGTATATATTTTTTGCTTCCTTAGAGGATTCTAAAGTCAAGCAAGACAGAGAAAATAATGAATTGCAGTGATACGTAAGTAAGAATTGGCAGGAGTTGTCTATCTGCATGGAAGTGAGCAGTGCCCATTAAAGGTTGATTTCAGTTGCACTGAATAGACCTAAATATGTCACTTTTAAGACTTTATTTTTTAAGAGAGATTTTAGAGTAACAATAAAATTGGGAGGAAGGAACAGAGGTTTTTCACATACCTCCTTCCCCTAAACATGCATAGCCTCTGCCATTATGAACATCACACATCAGAATGGCACATTTGCCGTGGGTGAACCTGCACTGATGCGTCATAATTACTCAAAGCCCATGGTTTACCTTAGGGTTCACTCTCAGTAGTGTTCTTTCTATGGGTTTGCAGACATGTGTAATGACAAATGTCTGTCATTATAATATCACACAAAGTATTTTCACTGTGCTAAAAATACTCTATGCTCTGCCTGTTCATCTCTTCTCCTCCTCCCTCTCCTGATCCCACCACCACTGATCTTTTTGCTGTCTCCAGAGTTTTGCCTTTTCCAGAACATCATATAGTTGGAATCATACATGTGTAGCCTTTTAAGATTGGCATCTTTCACTTGGTGATATGCATTTTCGTTTCCTGTATGTCTTTTCATGGCTTAATAGCTCATTTCTTTTTAGCACTGAATCAAATTCCATTGTCCAGATACTTATATCCATTCACCTCTTGAAGGATGTTTTTGTTGCTTCCAAGTTTTGGCAATTATCAATAAAACCACTATAAACATGTGGTTATCCTTTCCACATGCAGAGTTTTGTGCAGATATAAGTTTTCAACTCCTTTGAGTAAACATAAGGAATACAGTTTCTGGATTATATGGTAAAAGAATATTTATTGAAGCTTCCACAGAGTATTCCAAGTGATTTTACTATTTTGTATTCCTATGAGCAAAGGATGAGGGCTCCAGTTTCTTCCAATAGCATTTAGTATTGGTATTGTACTGGATGTTGCCCATTCTAATAGGTGCATAGTAGTATGTCATTGTTGTTTTAATTTGACGCTCCTGATGACAGGAGCTTCAGGGAAATACTACCCTGATGTGGGGATCTTTTCATATGCCTCTTTGCTACCTGTTTGTGTATGTGTGTGTGTGTATTTGGTGATATGTCTGTTAAGAACATTGGTCCACATTTTAATCAGGTTGTTAGGTTTCTTATTGTTGAGTTTTAAGAGTTCTGTGTATATTTTATTTATTTATTTTTTAAAAGATTTTATTTATTTATTTTTAGAGAGGGAAGGGAGGGGGAGAGAGAGAGAGAAACATCAATGAGTGGTTGCTGGGAGACATGGCCTGCAACCTAGGCATGTGCCCTGACTGGGAATCGAACCTGCGATGCCTGGTTCACAGCCTGCGCTCAACCCACGGAGCTATACCAGCCAGGGCAGAGTTCTGTGTATATTTTAGATAAAGTCCTTTATCAGATGTGTGTTTTGCTAATATTTTCTTCACACCTGTGCCCCATCCTTTAATCCTCTTGTCATTGCCTTTTGCAAAGCAGAAGATTTTTAACTTTAATGAAGTCCAACTTATCAATGGTTTCTTTTGTGGATTGTGTCTTTGGTGCTGTATCTGAAAAGGCATCACCATATCTAATGTCATCTAGGTTTTCCCTCGCATTATCTGCTAAGAATTTTATAGTTTTGGTTCTACATTTAGATCTATGATTAATTTTACATTAATTTTCTTGAATATAGTAAGGTGTGTATGTAGATTCATTTTCTGCATGTGGATTTCCATTTTTTCTAGCACCATTTGTTGAATAGACCATCTTTTCTCCATTGTATTATATTTGTTCCTTTGTCAAAGGTTCACTGTACTTATGAGAGTTTATTTCTGGGGTGCATATTCTTTTCAGTTTATCTTTTATCTATTTTTAGACAGAAGGGAAGAGAGGGAGAAAGGAAAACATCCATGTGTGACTGCCTCTCATGTGCCCCCTACTGGGGACTTGGCCCACAATCCAGGCATGTGCCCTGACTGGGAATCGAACCAGTGACCCTTTGGTTTACAGGCTGGCACTCAATCCACTGAGTCACTCCAGACAGGGTGATCTTTTATCTATTTTTTAAAATCGAATACCACACTGTATTGATTATGTAGTTTTACAGTACACGAAAAAATCTGGTAGTGTTCCAACTTGGTTATTGTCCTTTAATATTTTGTTGGCTATTCTGGGTTTTTGCCTATCCATCTACACTTTAGAATCAGTTTATCAATACCCATAAAGGAACCTTCTGGGATTTTCATCATGATTGCACTGAATCTATAGTCTAAGTTAGCAAGAACTGACATTTTAACAATATAGAGTTTTCCTATCTAAAAACATGAATATTTCTCCATTTATCTGGTTTTCTTTGATTTGCTTCATCAGAGTTTTGTAGTGTTATTCATATAGATTTTGTACATACTTTGTTAGATATGCCTTGGTACTTATTTAATTTTTGAAGGTGCTAATATAAATGGTATTGTATTTTTAATTTCATATTCCACTTGTTTATTGCTGGTACATATGAAAGCAATTGACATTTTTATAATAACCTGTGTCCTACATCTTTGCTACAATTGTGTATTAGTTACAGGATCTCTTTTTGTAGATTCACTTGGATTTTCTACAGAGGTGATGTCATCATGAACAAAGGTAGCTTTATGACTTTATTTCCTCTTCTTGCCTTACTGTATTAGCAAGGACTTCCAGTACAATGCTGAAAAGGAGTAGTGAGGGGGGCCATCCTTACCTTGAATGTGCTCTTAGTGGGAAAGCTATATAATTTTAATTAGCTGAATTGTAATAATTTACTCTCTACTGGCTACTGCTTTACAAAGATAAATCGTTTTGTAGCATTGAACTAGGTTCAGAGGAATGAGTGGATATCTACTTTATATTTCTGCTTCCCATTGTGGCAATCTCAGACACCCCAAACAAAGAACTTTTATTTTAGGTCTTAAAATTCTGTGGTGATCTCTTCTCTCAGGCATCTGAGATTTTGGGGAGAATTGCAAGAAGCTAAAAAAAAAACGAACCAGTGGGATTCATCCAGGTTGACTGCACCTCCACACACAGCTGTGGGGAAGGACAAAGACACTCTCGTTTTGTTTCTGCCTTTTCTCTGCCGCATGCTTCATCTCATCACTTTTGCTCTCCCCTATTGTCTTGTAGATTCATCCTTTTAGAATCCTTCTAGCACCACTAGCCTACTTCCTTCTTATTCTCATTTCTATTTTCCAGCTTTCAAAGTTTGCATATTTTGAAACTGATGTGGCTTGTTCAGTTTGAGTCCTCTTAGAGACCATCTGAAGGGCCCCATTCATTGATTTTTCTGGCTGAGACACAACAATTCAAAGACCCGTTTAATCCAGATCTGTTCTACTTCCAATGTTCAGTCACAGAACAGTGACTGTTCTTTTCTTTCCTTCCCTTCCCTTCCCTTCCCTTTCCTTTCCTTTCCTTTCCTTTCCTTTCCTTTTCTCCTCTCCTCCCCTCCTCTCTCCTCTCCTCTCCTCTCCTCTCCTCTCC
>PVIA01014421.1:0-27147 GCA_004024845.1 Tonatia bakeri
ATAGCCAAAGACATTGAAATAGAGAACAGGCTGACAGTGACCAGAGGGGAGAGGGGAGGAAATTTCAGGGGAGAATTGGAAGGGTTTACAGGAACAAATATAAAGGACACATGGACAAAAACTAAGGGGGGTGGAAATGGGAGGGAGGTGGGGAGGGATGGGTGGGTGGGCTGGGATGGGAGTAAAGGACAGAAAACTGTACTTGAACAATGATTAAAATAAAATTAAAAAGAAAAAAACTAGAAACGATGCTAGGAGAAAATATAGAAAACCTAAATGCATAAATAAATAGGTGTTCGTGGAATGAAAAAAAAACCCCTCAAAGACACAGATAACAGTATGTTGGTACCAGAGGGAATAAAAGGGGTCAAATGTGTGATGACAGGACACTTCACTTTGGGTGGTGGGCACACAGTGCAATATACAGATGATGTGTCATAGAATTGTACACTTGAAACCTATATAATTTTATTAACCAATGTCACCCTAATATATTTAATTTATATAAATAAAAGATAAAGGTCCAAATTTTCTCCTAAAAATACTTGTTTTTAGGCCATTCACATTCTAGTAGCAGGGTGGACTGGTAAAAAAATGAACAAGTGATTATAAGGTATGTGGAATGGTGCTGTATTGTGGAGAAAAACAAAGCAGGATAAAGAGGACACAGAAGAGGTGGACCTGCAGTCTTACATTGGAGGTTCAAGAGATGCTTCTTTGAGGAAACAGCATCGAAAGACAAGGAACTGAGACGATGTAAGTATCTGGGGAAGGGGTTTTCTAAGCAAAGGAAACACAAAGTACCTTAGCCCCCAAGCAGAAACTAAGTTTTGTGTAATGTTTTGGGAGAAAAAGAATAAAAGATCCTTGGATTGGAGTCCTAGGTCTTTGCTTTTACCAACTCAGAAACTTTTAGGAAGAAAACAGTGTTACTTCCCTGGAACTTTAATGCCTTCCTCTGTAATTAAAGATGGTACCACATAACTCGCAAAATTATTCCCAGGGGGAAAAAGATGTTTGAGAATGCACTTTACAGTACTAATGGATGAGTCCCAAGTGTGTGTCCTGACGGCAATGGTACATTTAATAAAGGCTCTACTGGCTTCAATCCATAAACTAAATAAATTATCAAGCTTTTTTTTTTTTCTTTCCAGTGAGGATAATAGTACCTATCTCACCGGGCGTAGTGCGGATTCGGTGAATGGCCTAATCCACGTAAACACAGTGACTGGCACACAAACTCAAGACGTGAACAATCCACATCACTATCCCTCTGGGTGTGCGAGCTATACTCCCCACGGGGCATCCAGGGTGAAACTCTTCAAAGGTGCTTTCACAGACTGTAAAATCCATTCAAACATGTTGGACTACTTGGAAGAGTTTTTCCTCACATCCTTCTACTGTGACATTTTAGGATTTAAGAAATCAGCTTCACTCTTAGAAGCCTTTTGAACATACTCAGGTCCCATTCACGATTCTTACCAACTCAGAGATCCCGCCTGCGAGCAGCGCCACCTGACCTTGCGCGCCAGAGGGCGGCCTTTTTTAACGTCCTCACTACGTCACTTCGAGTCGCTGCTCAGAGGTGGGCGTGGCCACGCCCTGGCCCTAGCTGAGAGCCAGCCTCTGCGCAGACTCAAGAGCTTTTCCGGAAGAGAGGTCAGAGTGGGCGCAGTGCTTGAGGTCCCACAGCATCACAGCGCTGGTGGGTACTTGACTTTCCCAGGCAGCGCAGGTGCCTGCATGGCCGGTAGGGACGATGTGGTTCAGGAGGAAGTGCTGGGGTGATGAGGAAAGTTCACGAGTCCTCTGGGTGGAGGCGGGACCTGGGGTGCTCAGAGGCCCGATGACTCAGACTTTGTGGGTATTTTCAGAAAGCAGAATTCGTTGTGGGGTTTGTGTGAAGTGCTGACTGGCAGGCGTAACAGAAAAGAAGTTACCATGGACCAACTTTCTAGGATTTCCTTGACACTGCACTGGAAACTGGAAAGAAGGCAGTGAGGACTGGGCTGCAGTAATCTTAACGGAAAATCTCTCTAACTCATCCTTGCGGGGTGGGCCGGGGGAAGAGGAAACGTTTTGAGTGATTGCTGTCCTCGGTGCTGAATACAAAACAGAGGTCCCTGGAGGAAGAAACTCGATGAGGGCAGGGGTGGTGTTTGCAATTCTGTGCCTACAGCTCAATGTCTCCATCAGCGCTGGACACTTGGGCGATTCACAATCAGTGTTACATTTCATAAAATTTAGGAAAGCCAGTACTACATTCCAGAAGGAAATTTCATCCTGTGTTTCTCCCTTAGGTCAGGCACCTTCAACTTTTGCACCCAATCAGACGATTTGCTTTCAGGCTCCAATCCTAAGTTTAGAGCAACCTCTGTGTTGGACTAGGTTCTTCAGCCAAGGTGAGCTTGCTCATGTGCCATGAAAATGGGCTTCCGGAACTTCCCAAATGCGAGTCCTTAGCAGCCAGGGTAAGGTGCAGGGAGCAATAGTGTTTTCCCCCACAGTTACATGTAAACAAAATCACTTTCCTATTTGGAAAAGAGATGGTAGAACTGGGCAGTCTTCCAATAAAGGAAAGACCATGAATTTCCAGTTGCTTCTCATACATGTCTGCCTTCCTATGTGTGTGTGTGCACATGCATGAGGGATGGTGTTCCTGTGTTGGTTTACAGAGAAGATATTTTTCTTTCTCTTTACTCCTTAAAATGTTTACTAGTCTTAGTACCAGCTGCTTGCTTGTTTTGAATTTCTTAAGATTAAAACGTGGAAAGAAAACAGGGAAAATATAAAATGTGTTGAATTTACCTGATTAACAGTATTCTTAGATGCATCTGGCATAAGAAAACTATGCATCATAAATAAAAATGTTTTTAAATGCATTATTTCATTTTATACAGTATTATGTCTCAAGTTTTAGTTTTCTTTTCTGAGAAAACAAATGATTAAATAAATAAAACAATTGAATATTGCGAAGCTGAGGACATGTGGTAGAAGTAATTCTAAATGTTTTTACTATTTAGCAGAAAGCTTCTAATGCAGCTTTAACTAAAGATGACTTCCTTGTTCACTCAAGAAATTCGCCTGTCTAAAAGACATGAAGAAATGTAAGTTTCTTAAAAAAGCTAATCTAAATAAATAAATTATGCTGACTTTATTAGTGAAACATTGTGTGCACAAGAAGACTTAAAAATCTGAAAATGTGTCATTTTAATTTTCTGACACTTCAGAGATTCTGGTCTAAGGGAATGCCATTGTCCTTAAGAATAACAAAGATTGAAAGATATAATCATGTTGTATATGTTTTTACAATTATGTTCTATATGGTTTTACTTTTGTTACTGGTATCTAGACAATTTCACCCTTCCTCTCACCCTTCTTGGGCTACATACTAATATTTAACGGACTTCTCTAAGCCTCTTACCCTTGGCCAACTTCGTGGGTATGTGACCTGTGTGACCACAGGCCCTGCACTTGGTTTAATGTCTTAATGTTGTACTCTTGAAATTCCTAATACTTTTAATGAAGTGCTTCATATTTTTATTTTGCACAGGGCACTGCAATTATATAGCCAGTCTTGCACTTATATTTCGTATTAACCTTTCTCCATCTCTGACTATGGGCTCTCATGTTTTCCTTTTCTCCAATTTATCACCAGCCCCTCTTCCTTGGTCTTTTAAAATATTTTACTTAAAAAATGACTGTATCAAAGTTTAGTTCAATGCTCAATAACAGCCATATGAAACAGTGTTTCTCGAAACAGTGTTTCTTGAGAATCTCACTTGGGAGATGAATAGATTGTTATATATACTATTTATGTATTTTTTATCATCCGACATATTTACTTATTAATCATTTAAGAAGACAAAACACTTGTAAATTGAGCATTGTACCAGTGAGAAATTTTTAAAGTATATTCTATGTAACAAAGTAGTTTGATAATTCACTAACAACTTTTTACATCTTTCTTCAGCTATAGTTTTACCTTGTGGTGAATTTGCATACATACACATAGTCTCTTCACTCAACTAGAGAACCATCATCTTTCTCTTAGAAAAAGAGGAAAAAAATATTTGTATTGCTTTTTCAGACATATGGTAGTTTAGCACAATTCTAAATGTGTAACATGAGATTCAGGAGTATTAAAGTGTTAAGCAGAAGGTTTTGTGCAGCAAGTTACATTGATATATATGTGTGTAGAGGTATACGTAAGTATGAACACAAGGAGATGTGTATTACAGTTTGAATTTTCACCAATAAATTAGAACTTATATGTTTTCAATGCTTTAAAATAATTTTAGAAGACCAAGGAGGCTAAAAAAGACAGAAGCATATACTTAAACAGTATATGTTAATGAAAATAAAAATAATTTTATCCAGATTTAAGACTTATTGAACTACCTAAGTTTTTTGCTTATTGATTGGCTTACAAAATAGGTTGACATACAGTTAAGAAATGGATATTTTATATTGGTCAAGCAATAAAATGTCTCCTCTTAAAAAACTTTATATATAATAATCTTTATTTTTTCTAGAGTATCACAAAGAATAAAGTCACTTCAACAAATGAAGAGTAAATTTAGAGATAAAAACAAGGAAAAGGCATCTCAGATTCAAGCAGCTGAGGCTGCATTTAAAAGGAACCTTAGTCTTTTAAAGGTAAGTTTCCAAGACTTGAGTGTAAGGAATTTTTCCATCTTTGAAAAAGGTTTAAAGGACTTAATAATTTGATTTATAATGTCTTTGTTACAAGTAATAAATAGAATTAATGAAGCATCATCTGTTTTTTAGACCCATGTAGTGAGATAAGGAGCATACAAATTCTCATTTTTTAAAATGAAGAAAAAAAGTGAAGTTTGCTTAAGCTAAATGTTTTCAATCAACCAGAAATTTCAATGACTACAAAAGGAATTTTAAGGTCATCTTTTAAGCAAAAAGTAATAAATATAAGATGTAGCTTTCAATCTTTCGTCTTTTCTTTATAGGGAGATTTAAAATCTCATAAAGTACCTATAATGTATTTACATGTAACTCAAAACTATTTAACATCATAAAAACAAGAACAATTTGATTTGTCTTGGTGGGGCCACAGTACACACATAGAATTCATATGTAAGATAACAGATTTTCAAGATCCCTTTGGATGGTGATGGAGGGGGCGGTCAAAGTGTGTGATTGCGCAGGGCCTCACCATTTGGCCAATGTGCCCACTTGGAGTAAAATCATATGTGTAACATTTTTGGCTGCTTGCTATGCTTTGCTTCCAGAATTGTATGGCTTCATCCATAATTAAAACCCTAAAAGTTTGCTTCTAGTCAAGCTTCCAAGAGATCCTATGACTAAAACATTTGGTACTAAGGCTATATTATTTAAGTTATAAAGAAGTGTTTTCAGTTTTTTATTGTTAAATATTTTCATCGATAGGCATGATATAGTTATCTTCTGTCCTCACTAGAGGAGATAAAGGAAGAGAAAATTCAGTTATCTTCTCAGCTTCTGGCAGTTTGAGCCACAGTAATTTAAGTCACAGCCATAGTGCTACCAAAGCATTCTATATTGCCATATGTCTTACTTGCCCAATGGTGTTTGCAATATTTATTTTTAAATGGAAATATATAGGGTAATCTGGAATTTGCTGTGAAAAAGTCAGAAAAATTAAATTAGAAGGCTTGAAGTCTTAGTTGCTACTTCCTGCAGCAAGTGCAGGTAATATCTGGTTAATACTTTATTAAGCAAATATTTGATGAATGCCCAGAGGGTCCTTACTATTGAGCTAGTTCTGGTTAGAAAGTGGGGACCACAAAACAAGCATTAAGTCAGAACTCTTCACTTCAAGTAGCTAACAAGCTTAGTTGATGTTGTAAGGTTGTCACACACAAAATATGAGACTTTATGTGATTAAATATTAAGTTATGTGGAACATTCAGCACTCATATTCTAGGAGTAGGTGTAAAAAATCTTTGAGAGGTCAAATATTCTAAGAGGTCTCAGAGAGGAAGCTAAGCTGGAGCTGTGTTTCAATAGGCAGAAGGCAAGACGTTCTGCTGGATTGTTATGGAAGAGACAACAGAAGAGGCTTATTAATGTCATAGGACCATGAGCTAACTAGCTTGGAAAGTCACAGAAAAAAGTTGAATATGTATTGTGAGGTCTCTGAGTAAACTGAGACTTTATGTAGAGATACAGTACTGAAAGTGGACAAAAGAAAAATAAAAACTTACATAAAAAACATATGAGAGGATATTTAGGAAAGATTCATTTGCTATTTAGATGCAAAATCATTTCAATAATGTAGAGATTGGATTTAATAGAAGTATGAAGTAACTGTCATATCTAGAAGGAAAATAATGAACTATTTCATAGTCATCAGAAACCAGTATGAAATGGTATTTTTCTCCTGATTAGCAAAGTAATATATTCTCACTGCAGAAAATTTGAAGAGCAAAGAAGATGAAATAATTTCTTTATCCTGACCGCCTAGGAACTAATATGTTTTTATATATTTCCTTACAGTCTTTAATAAACATTTATTGAGCACTTGTTATATCCCAGATACAGATGCTATTTCTTCCCAGTCTTTGTTTTACATGTTTTGGATAATTATATATGCAATTTTTATCCTGCTTTCTCTCATAGTTTTTAACTTTGGAAATCAATTTAATGGCTCTATTATAGAAATTATTGTGAAAGTAAAATAAATAGGATGTGAGTACAGAATTTTGAGTTGGGGGAGACTTTTAGAAGCATACAGATTAGATTGTCATCTGTAAGGTTTTCAAATTTTTTTTAGCATAGAAACATTTTCAAAGCTGTAAAATAGATAATAGTGGACAGCTTTGGTCCAAAGCCCTACCCATTCAGCCCTTTTTTGTCTGCCCTTCTGTGGCTCTAAGGAACTGGGAAAACTACTAGTCTGCTCTAGTTCCTTAATTTAGAGATGAGGAAACCATAGTAGCTACTCCTAATACTCCTTGTCAAGAACAGGTTGAGTTACATTAGGACATGCACTTAAGTGCAGAATGTGCTTTAAAAGGGTTCCATTAAAACTTAGAGGCGTTCCTATAAAGATAGTAGTAGCAAAATAAGGATGATCTACATCTCCATCTATTATCTGATCTCACTTAGAAGCTCTGGCTAATATAATAAACACTAAAATGGAATCAGTTTTAACTTCTGGACAGGAAGATACAGCAGTAGCATTTTTAAATGGTATGGTTATATACTAAGAAAACCTAAAATTATTTTAAAACTAGTATATTTTGAGTTGAACCAAAATTAATGGATAAAAGGTGAACATCAATAGCAATACTACAGATACAGCTGGAAAATATAAGAGATCAGTTTCACATTAGCAATTAAATTATAAAACACTTGGGAATGCTCTTAACAAGGGATGTGCATGATTTGTATGGAAAAATCATTGCATTTCATTGGAAGATTTATGAGAAAATTTAAATAAAAATGCATGCCTTATTATTGAATAGGGAGTATTACTTTTCTCAAGTGAGTTGTCACAAAGTTATTTTTAGATTTACAAAATTCTGACAAAATGTGTATCAAACCCAATAAAATTTCTCTAAATGTATTTGCAAAAATAAATTAGCAAGAATATCAAAGAATATTTTTAAAAAGGAACAATAAGGAAGAGCCTACTGCCATAAAAGATTCAAACTTATTAGTAAAAGAATGAACAAGAATATAAGTAGAAGAAAACTCACAGTGAGGGTTTCATCAGTAAATATTGTAAGAGATAGTGGACTTTGAAAACAGACTGAGTGATTTTTCCATGTTAGTATTTAGAAAATAAAATTTATTTGCCTTTTAAAAACATAAGCATAATTGATCTGCATTTGTAAGAGAAACAGAGGATATTGTTACAAAAGAAAAACATTTCCATAACATAGACTGTCATCTCTCTCACCTTTATCCACAAAAAACTTAGTTTTACCCATAAAGGGCAGTTTCATGCTAATGAAGGTCATCTCATGAGAAGGATGGACAAACACTCCAGGGTAAGAATGAATGGGAGAGTGCTCCAGCACATTAGCGATGCCCTGAGGGATTCCATGTAGGCATGTCCTGGGAGCCTTCACAGGGCAACTGGCAATCAGAGCCTTCAGCAACTGCCTGCCACCCAGGATGGCCAGTGACTTACAGGTTCACATCTCTTCTCTTTCCTCCTCACATCTGTCGCTTTCTTCAATGCAATGAAGAATAAGTTCAATGAATGTTTAAGTGTCCCTTGTACCAATGACCCTGTACCTCATGCTTTAGTATCTTGTTTCTTTCATCCCAGAAATTGCACCTCCAGCAGATTAAAAGATTAAACCCAGCCCAGCCATAGCTGAGTTTACTGTATACATTTATAGGGAGATATATATTGCTGGGCTGGGAGGCAGGGGTGAGGAAGAAAGAAGGAGATCTCAATCCACGAGTGTTTTTGCTCCTGTTTTATCTGTCCTAGTCACGTGTCAACTAATTTATACAGGCTGCTGAATTCTGCCATTGTGTAACATTTACAATGTCATATGCACTAGACACTTGTTTTCTCATTTTTATGAAAAATTTCAAACCACTGTAGAAGAGGGAATAGAAGAATGTACTTCCATGTGCTTATCACCCAGATTAAATAATTATCAAAACATGGCCAATCATGTTTCATCCATACTCCTCGCCTCCCACCCTCAGATTATTTTGAAGCTAATCTTCAATATCTCATTGTTTCATTTGTAAATAATTCAGCATATTATCTCTATATTATTTCAGTATTTATCACTAAAAGACAAGGACTATTTAAAGAAAAATCACAGTATTATTATCAATCTAAGAAATTTACAATAATTCCTCAAATATCCAATAAGGATTCATATCTCCCTGATTAATTGATTGATAGGAATCATGAATCTCTAAGTCTCCCCTGCCCTTTTAATTTCTTTGTTGAAGGAATTGGATCATTGTCCTACAGACTTTCCCAGAGTCTGCATATTGCTAATTACATAGCTGAGGTATCATTTGGTATGTTCTTCTAGTTTCCAGAATCCCTATAAATTCATAAATCTAAGTTGTGCTGTGCAACAGAGATATAATGTGAGCCACATATGTAATTTAAAATTTTCTAGTAAATACTTTTAATAAAATGTAATGAAATAGATTAAATAAAATATCATTAAAAGAAATTCCATCACAAATGTAAAATATCATTTCAAATGCAATCACTGGTCCTTTCCTTCTAGCAGCATATAGTCAAAGAATTTTTCAGACAAGCTTAGGAATTCATACTTCATCTCCTGCATATTGGGTATCATTTTTTTTAAATCTAAGTAAGGACCTATTTAGTTTTTAGCAAAACTAATCAATTCCATGTTCAGTATGGATTGAAGTAAAATAAGAGTCTAGGCGTAAGTTCAAGTAAGTATTCAATAAATATTTGTTGAGTAAGTAAGTGTAATAATAAGTAAGGCCATAGCATTGGGAATAGCATGGAGAGGCTAGAGGAAGCATCCTGAAACTCTGGACTTTTAAATTACAGGGTATAAGAAGAGTTGAAGATACCGGGTATCTGGCCGAATAGAATTCCCACTATTAGACATTCAATATATTCAGTAGCAAGAAGATGAATGTAGTTTTATTAGGCTGACAAATAAGGACTAGGAAGAAAAGTTATCTATCCCTCTACATGAATAGTGGAAGCTAGAGAAAAGACAATTTTGAAGGGGGGAAAGTAAAAAGAAAATGACAAATGTCACAAATCTTAAGAAAGCCCACAGTTAGGTTTACCCTAACTGAGAAACGTTCTAAAAGAGAAACAAAGGAGCCAGGTAAGGAGGAAGACAAAGATTCAGAGAGGTAAGCAAAACATCTACAGAAGTGAAATACCACTTCAGGAAAAACTGCTCTGGAGTGGTAACCTCCTGTGGAACTGACAGAGGTGACAGTCAAGTTACTAACCACAGGCCTTTTTTACCAGGTCACGTGTCCCCACTGTATCTGCTTTTCAATAAAAGAAATTTAGTATGCTTATTTTCTGATCTTTAAGAAAAATGTTGCCCTGGCCATGTGGCTAAGTTGGCTGGAGCACTGCCCCATACATTAAAAGGCTGCAGGTTCAGTCTCCCATCAGGGCACATACCTAGGTTATGGGTTTGATCCCCCATCAGGGCGTGTATGGGAGGCAACTGATCAATGTCTCTCTCTCTTTCAAAAATCAATAAAGATATTCTCAGGTAAGGATTAAAAATTATTTTAAAAAAGGAAAAATGTTTATAATCTTGTCTATAGATACTAGTGACACCTACATCTACCATTAACAGTAACTTTGTAACTGTCCTTAAAATAATGGTATAATTGGAGTTGTTATTTTGTTCTATTTGGTTTATAAAGTAATAAATAATTTTTCCAGGACTTCGTAAAATCTCAATGTAATCACAGAAAAGTTATTCTCTATCTGCTGTAGTGTCAGCATCAAAAGCTTTTTAGCACATATATTCGATGTAAACTTCTGGGATGGGATCAACACGCTAATAGATGGGCTTTTTATCCCTAAATTGATGTTTTTCCCCTTCAAATCACCTTCCTCTAGACAGCAGGTGCATTAATAGCTGTGCAACTTTGGGGAGTCCCTTTAGGGAATTTCCTGTTTTTCCCTTTTACATTTCACACCCATCCCATGCTCCCTGCGCTGCCATCTGCTGTCTCTTTTCTCCTGTTCAGCATTGGCTTCTTCACACCCACTCCCACGCCCTTTTCCATCTCCCTCCGTCTGTCCAACAGCCCTGTACTAAGATTGCTCCAATGCTTTCTTTTTTCTCTCAAATCACAAAGCTCAGAGGAGAGACAAAATTTATATGGCCTTCAACCAAGGCCTCTTGTGAACCTGACAAATACAAGCAAGCACAAGACAACATTGGTGCTGATTTGGGAGCATTAATTTAAACAGGACTCAAATGTTTCTGGGCATGAACTTAATGCCTGCATCAAGGTAAAGTCTTTCTGAGGGTATGAATTACATTTAATTACCCTTGTGTTGCTATAATCATAAGAGAAAATACACATATCTACAATTTAAGCTCCAGATCAGAGTATAGTGCTTGAATGCCATCAGCTAAATGGTATACTACCTAGCAATAAAACTCATCATGGAGATTACCTTAGAAATCTAGTACTAAAAATCTAGAGAGTATAGTGAAAAGGTGTTGTTCTAAAGTGCTGAAGTACCTTATTGACTGTCTTTTAAATATTAGGAATATTTGCTTAAGTATAAAATTTAAAAGTGGAATATTGAACAAATAAAATGTGTCATTAACATATTATTTACATGATCTGGACAGACTAAATCTCTACTTTTAAGGATAGTGCAGTGTGGGTTTGGGTATCTGAATATTTGACTATTTTAGCCATCTGTTTTTAATGATTTTAGATAATAAAACTCTTGGCACTCTGAACAGTTTTAGAGGAAGTTTTTTTTTGTTTGTTTTCTTGCAAGAATTATTGACACTATTTAAAATAAGGCAGAACTTAGAAGTACCACCCCCCTTTTATTTTAAAATAAGAAGCCCTGCACTCTCTATTTGAAACTGGTTAATTAAGCAATAATCAGTTCTCCTACCTCAGAGCCCCTCCATCAGTTCAAACTGTATCCAGAGGAGAGTGGAGGGGAGAGCTTTGGGATATTGAGATAGCTATACATTACAGGTGCCATTGGTGCATGCTATATAAATACATTTTGTTTTTAAATGCTGATGTCTGTTGCAGGACATAGAAGAAGCAGAAAAGTTTCTACAGGCCCGGATTCAGCCATTTCCACCACCTGAGGTAGTTTCTCTTGAGGTGAGAATCTTAAGGAACAATGAATAGTAAAGGAAGAGACTTGATCATTGCAAATTTTGTAGTGACTGTGTCTGTATTTCCAAGATTAATTTATTCAACTAAAATAAACAAGATGGATCTGCTCTTTACCTGTCCACAGAGCCATACTTTGTACACAGTAGGTAATAAGTATCCTGATTTAAACAAAAATTTGATCAAGTGAAAATTGTATAAAGATTTTGTGTCTTTTCACCTAGTCACTTAGAAACAACTATCCTGTTAAACTCTAACAGAAAATATGCACTAACTAGTAAGCTGGCAATACGCCTAATCAAAGTGCTTTTCCTGTTGGCTGATGTGAGACGTAACAAGCAGTTCAGCCTTTCACCAAAAATTCAACCAATGCTATTTAAATGCATTTTATGCAGTATAGTGTGGCTTTATCTGTTTTATTTTGCTCAGTTCAAGAACAGATTGGGAAGATGGTTGGCAAAAATAAACCAAACCATAGTTGGCATATGAATGTATTTTTCATGAAAGGGAATTTACTACATATAGAATAGTTTGATTTGATATTTTTAATGACCTTTTTCAGATACAATTTTGCTTGCTGCCTAACCAGAGATTTGAATAGACTCAAATTTAAAGGCTGAGAATTTACCCCTCAATTTTCTGTGTCATCCAGAGTAATAAGAAAAGCCAGTGATCAAGGAGAGAAAAAGCCCTGGTACAAAGTTGTACCCTGGGCATGTCTTTTTCTTTGTTGAATTCTCCAATACCTTACTCTGGCCCATATAGGGCCATACAATAGGGGTTAATCCAGCTGTGAATGGTGGAGAAATTCCTAACCACAGGCCTCGGGTGGTATTTTTCTTAGCTAGTCTTGCACAGCAGGATGACATTTATTTTCAATATGTCAGGCTCTTCCTCAGACCACATGCATAGATGCAGAGATATGTAGAATCCCTCACCATTATCAACTTTCAGAACTCCTGTACCTTTTTAATGATCAGAGTGAATCACTGTGTTCTTAATGCTAACTTTTTGGCTGCATTTCTCAAAATGAGGTCGATAATGATGTAATACTAAATGCCCTCCTGTGATTCAGAGCTTTTGGCAGGTACTTTTCTTTGGCTTCTGACCCGAGAAGCCGAGAAACCAGACTGCTAGAGTCAGGCCAATGATACAGCACCTCAACTTCCAAGTTATCTGAATTTAAAAATGGTTAGGTAGGTAATCTTGATATTATTTTCTCATCATAAAAAAGAAGGGAATAATTTAAAATTTGTTATATCAAGTGTCCTGTTAAAAGATATAGTGGATGCATTTTTTAATGCTTTCCCCATGCAATTAAGGGGGTCGATTCACCTGAAGCAGGTCATAATTAATTATTCTATTGTAACAAATATAGTGTGGGTAATCATTTGGTATAGGATTTGGAACATTAAACAAAAACATTTAGCAACTGCAGCCATAAATGATACTGGTAATAAACACAAGGTTGGCCACAAGAGGGCGTGTAAAATCACAATAAAATTCTGAAACCTGTAACTCTGCCAGGCTCTGGTTTTACTGAGAAATTTGAAAATTAACACTAGTAAGTAGCCAGATTTTTTTCTAAAATTAACATAAGATATTCTGAAAAGGAGGTGCATTCTACATATATGTGTGTGTATACACACACACACACATTCAAGTGAATAAACATTTAGACTATTATGAAGAGCCAAGTTCAATTGCTTGATATGCTTTTTTACTTTGGGATTTTTTTTTTCCAGACTCTTTACTGGGCATCAGTAGAAGAATATATTCCCAAATGGGAACAGTTTCTTTTAGGAGGAGCACCATATCCTATTGGTGTTGAAAATCAAAATGAAGCAGAAGCAGAAGTTAAGGCACAGCAATAACTTCTTCACATACTGTTTTTCAAAAACCTGCTTAATAAAGCTGAATGTTAAAGAATATGCAGGTCACTGCAGGAATTTTAGGGATCTAATATATTCATGTTGTTTCATTAATTCCTCAATGACAAAGATATGAGAATCTACTGGCAAGTCTTGGGTTACCCCTTAGAGACCTACGACTATTTCAAAGTCATGCATTCACTTTCTATTAATCTCCTGCAAGTATTAAAAACTAATATTGAAAGGTGGACTGTTTATTCAATAAATTGCTAAATGTTGTGTGTTGTTTTAAAAAAATCACTTAGTCATTCTCAGCTAAACAGTGAATACCAGCTGTTCTGATTTTTCATTTTGTAGAATCTTTTCTTTTCAGTTATTTTATTATGAAGGCAAGGCACAGGATCAAAGTGATTGTTTGCTTACTATTTTAGTTTCTTTTAACAAATGAAAAGACAGTCCCACTTAACTGCTTTAGTATAATAATACTCTATCAGAAAATAGATTCAGAGGATTTTGTTCCTCAGAGATAAACCTCTAAAAGTTCGGTTGTAGGAAACAACCAAAATAAAGCATTTGTTAAGTAGTTAGTTTCAGCAAGACCTTGACTGGTTCTGAAAAAAGATACCTATTAAAGCTGGAGATGGTTATTGGATTTTGACTTGCCAACCCTGTGAGTGCAAATAACTCCTCTCTTATCTTTTTATCTTTAAACTTGCCCTTCCCTCTCCCTTCTGTTTTCATTATTTCTGAAGCAACTGTCAATCAAGAGAGCTTCGGGTCACAACCCTACACAGCCCTGAGATTCTTCAGTGCACTGCTGCTTGAACATTCACAAAAATTATACTTTTCTAACTATGGAGGCAGCTCCTACTGATAAGGGAGTCTATGCTATGTTACAATGAAAGATTTTATATTCCGAACTGATTTGTGTTTTTTAAAGAAGATAATAGAACTAAAACAAAATTGAAATGTTCATTGTGCTGGGGTTTTTTAAACTATCATTTTGGAAATACCCTGTTGAGTGGGTTCTGGTGTGGATAACAATAATGTTTTCATAATATGCGCTGGCAGACTAGCGTACTTCTCTACAGTTTTAACAGTTGTAATTAAGGAATAAACAGCACAGAGTGTCAGTCCGATGACAATTTCATCTATGGTGTCATAATACAAAATGTCACAAAATATTAGAACTGTTATATAACTATAAAGAGTATCAGCTTAAAGGCTGAGAGCCTTTTAAAAAGACAGAGAAAGAAGAAAAAAGAAAACTGGCATAGAGACCAGAAAAAATTTATACCTTCTCAAGAATGTTCTGTCATGAAAATAAATTGATAATTTTTTCCTGTTACATTACAGTTTGGTTTCTAGCCATCCAGTTGATTTAGCAGGAGAATGCAGTGCCTTTTAGCAGCTTTGAATTGGTAAACAGATTTAGATGTAGTAGAAAGGAACATGAGGAAGTTTTTTTTTTTAACATCCAATCTTTCCCAGCATATGCACATAAGAAGGTGAATGAAGCAATGTGAAACTTATTTCTCTTTAGTCAAGTGAAAAAAAGGCTAAACATTTGTTGAGATGGTAAAATATTGTGTCAAGCAAGTAGGCACATTCCAAAATTAAACAGTGGTTGATATGTTAACGTCCTCAAATATTTGAGCATACACTTCCTTTGAGTTCTGTAAATTAAATCACCAGTAGGTTAGATTAAAATACAAAATGAATAGCAATTTAACCATCTCAAAAAAGGTTCAGGATTTTTCTCCCCTAACCTAACTTGCTAAATAGTTTTTAAAGAAAATGAAGACAACTGTACTTGAACAACAATAAAAAACAAAATAAAAGAAAGAATGCTTAAGTTTAACATACTCTGGGTTAGGATTTAGGGCAAAAGGGAAGGTTTTCCTAGGTTTAGCTTTATCATTTCTCCCATTTCTAATTAACACCTTAAAAACTCCCAGAGATGACTTTATTCCTGGCCCCCACAGAGCTTTCTCCACCCCTCCCGTCCATATAGACTGGAACAGATTGCACCACATGGTGTGTGTGTGTGTGTGTGTGTGTGTGTGTGTGTGTGTGCAATTTCTGTACTGATATGGATACCCCACCAAAGGTCTTTATATTCCTCGTGGCATATTAGCTTTACATGGGAATTTCCAAATATTGTTTTCTTAAGGAGAGGCAAAATACCATGCCTAATATATATATTTGTACACAATTAGTAGTAATCAAACAGGAAAAAAGAAATACCATCTACTCACACCTTCCCACCTCTAATTTAGTCCTTTTTCCATATGCTACATTATACCTATTTATCCTTCATGAAAACTATGAATTCATAATTTTTTTAGGATAATGGGGTTTTCAAAATAAGGGCCATTTCAAGATTTTGTTTCTACAGCCTTACTTGGATTATTGCAAATCTATAAATAGTCAAAGCTCATTTTCTGCTGAAACACTTCTAGTATATGGAATTATTAAGCTATAAAATGCTAAGCATCAGAAAGAGCTGCAGTTTTTTTTCTGAACTTCAAAAATTAAATTTTGAAGTACTAAGGAAAAAGCCTAATATTCTGGAAAGCAGACCTCTGGTCTTCCCCGTGTGTAAGGAGCAGTGTGAATGAAGTACCAGGCAAACCAACAGTTATTCTCTGCATTGTGTACAAGGTGTTTTAACTGGTTACCTTAAGACTTAGATGAGAATACTAATCTTTTACTTTCTTTACAATTTTGTCTTCTCTGCCTCATTTCCCTTTCTATCAAACAAAATAATAATAAGTTGGATATGTGGCTATATTTTTAATCAAAATTAAACTTATTTGGAGATTATTTTAGCACTTCTGAGATCATTGGAGACAGACTGAGGATGAGGTGAGGCTGGGTTATATGAAAAATCAGAGTTTGCAATCACCATTTTTAAACAGGAAGACATTAAGCTTTAAAACCACTGTCAGTATAAAATTTGATGCACAAGGCCATGAATTTGACCTATCTACATGACAGTTTATTTTCCTTCCTTACTCTATTAATGTCTTTTTACTCTAAGCCAATTCACATCCTTTTATGTTATATTTTTTGTAAGTCTGTTATTCGAAACAATGTTTTAAATTCCCTGAAGAGTTTCTTCCCCCTTTCTAAGAAGTGCCCAAATATAATAGTCACCATGGCTTAAATGATACTTCATGTCAATAGTCTATTTTGACCTCTTCCACTTTAATTAGGTTGCTGACCAAAATCTACACTTCAGAGAAGACAACAACTACATGGTGAGTTCAAACAGGAAAAAAAAAAAAAAGGTTGAAAATATGGAGAAGGGAAAGAGGGAAAAAATTAACTTTTTGAAAGCTTGGAGTTGGAACAAGGGTCTTTCTGTCTCTGTCTGTCTGTCTCTCACTGGTGGTGGTTTTGTTTCTCTTATAATTTAGAAGTTAATTTGTCTTCATGGGAAATTTAATTTCCTATTCATAAAAAGAACATTTAGTTTTCTGGGGCAAACATGCGGACGTGTCAAACTTCAGCAATTAAGGAGAGGGTTGATTGGTAGAATTGACACCTGGCATTGTGATCCCCCTTTCTGACTAGAACGGAGAATATATCCTCACTAAAGTCCAAGACGAAGAAAATGACTACAACAGAGACTAGAAAATGCTTCCAGACGTCATCTCACCTCTCAGAGTCAAGTTTCCTTGCTTACAAGAAAATGGACCAGGTCCCCTACCTTATAATAGTGTTTTAAAGTTCTTGCTATTTTAAGAACTCTTAATTTGTGTTTCAGACAAATACTGAGCCTCAGCTAAAGTAGTGTCTACATTGACTGTGATACAAATTAATAGTGAATTGAGGGGAAAGAGTGAAGTGTTCTTATTTTAGAAAGTGATGATTGAGTTTGTTTCTATCTTTTTTATGATAATTGGGTCATTTAACCTCCACTGTTAAGGTCAAAGTGTTCTTTATTATTCCTTCTTAAGCCAAGGTCATCAAAGTATGAGTTTAATGTTTTATACAATTCTACTTTGGGGACAACACAGTCAAATTAAAGGGAGACAAAATTGTATTTATGTATTTTCTATAGCCCATCTCTTTTTACATCTCCCAATACAACATAATTATTGTTCATACTATTTATAAGCTCTGTAACACTTATCACCATACCATTGTAGGAGACTGCTCTACCAGAAAAAGAAATACTCAGATGTTCAAAAGAAGCAAAATCTAAAGCCTTTTAAAATTGAGGTGGATAACATTCAAGCACTATTCATTCATTTAGCAGGTCTTACTGACTGCCTACTCTGTAGCAGTACCAGTTCTAAGCACCAAAAAGATAGCAGTAAATAGAACACCACCCCCCAAAAAAAATTCATGTTCTCATGGGATTTATATTTTGAAGAGGGCAGTGGGTGGAGGGGGTTGAGAAAGTAGTGATAAACAAAAGGTAATATTTGATATATCAAATGGTAACAAGGTCTATTATAGTATGAATATCTAAAGTGTTTTTGTAGTACAAGAAAACAAAGCAGTTTTTGTAGTTTCTCAGAAAATATGACTAAAACAAAAAGGCTTTTTTCCCTATTCAGAGATCTTGAGTGGGGGTTTCCACTGAAGCAACATTTTCTCTGCTATTATTAGATTGGCCAAAAAGTCTGTTTAGTTTTTTCCCTAAAATAAAAGACATATTTTTTCATCTTCACCAATAACTTTATTGATTTGAATATTTTGAGCATGTTGGCTATCTTCCATGTGTTATACGATGTTGATGGTTCTCAATAATGTCTCAATTTGATTGCTATCAACTTCAAATGATCTACTTGATTGTAGAGCATCTTCAAGGGAGAACTCTCCAGCATGAAACTTCACAAACCACTTTGATACATTCGATCAGCCACAGCACCTTCTCCATATACTGCACAAATCTTTCTTTTGCATTTCAGTTGCGTTTTTACCTTTCTTGAAATAATAAAGCATAACATGCCAAAAATGTTGCTTATTTTCTTCCATCTTCAATATTAAAATAGCTACTCAAAAATTCACCAATTTTGATAACTTTGTTTTAAATGCATTTAATATGACAGTTGCACAATACAACCTGACTGAATAGTTTCAAAAGAAGTTAAAGGCAACTAAGCACTACTAGAGCCAGCCTGCAGAAAGCGAGTGAACTTTTTGGCCCACCCAATAATTTGTATATTGTATAAGTTTAATGAATAGGTTTATGATAAAGAATGAAAAAACAAATCCTCACTATTTCAACAGATACTTGTACATCAACACTCATGTCAGCATTAATCACGATAGCCAAAAGGTAGAAACAACCTGGTTGAATACATAAACAAAATGTGCACCAAAGACAGCAAGGATAGCTATGCTTCTATCAGACAAACTATACTTTAAGCAAAAAACAGTTACAAGAGACAAAGAAGATCATTATGTAATGACAAAGGGTTGATTCATCAAGAAGATATAACAACTACCAATATATATGTACCCAACATAAGAGCACCCAAATATATTAAGGAAGTATTAACATATCTGAAGGAAAAATAGAAAACAATACAAGGATAATAGGGGACTTCAATACCCCAGTTTCAGTAATGGATAGATCATCCAAGCAGAAAATTAACAAGGAAACATTGGATTTGAGTCATATAGTATACCAATTAAACCTAACATATTTAAAGAACATTCCACCAAAAACAGCAGAATTCACATTCTTAAGTGCACACAGAAAATTCTCCAGGACAGATCATAAAATAAATCTTAACAGATTTAAAAGTTGAAGTCATATCAAGTATCTTTTCTAACCACAATGGAATGAAACTAGAAATCAACAAGAAAAAAGCTACAAAGTTTACAAATGTATGGAAACTGAACAACACACTCCCAATCAAAAAGTATCTTGAAAAAAATGACAATAGGCATGTATACCCACAACTATGGGATGCTGCAAAAGCAGTTCTCAGTGGAACAGTAACAGGTTTCCCCCACTATCCAAAAGTACAGTGCTCCTATGAAACCTTTCATAAACTGAAATGGCTTCAAGTGAATAATAGCCCCTGCTTTCTAAAAGTTTGAGTTATGTCACTTCACTTTCACAAAAGATCTACATTAATACCTGGTTTTGTTAAAGAAATCCAAAGAGGATTTTTTGCTTTTACAAAAAAAAACCATCACTGTTTTAATGTAGGTCTTTCATAAAAGTGAAGTGGTGTAATGCAAACTTTCAGAAAATGGGGGATTCGTAGCTAGTGATAAATGCTTACATTAAGAAAACAAGAAGATCTCAAATAACATAACTTTACACCTCAAGGAACTACTAATAGAAGAAAAAACTAAGCCAAAAGTTAGCAGAAGGAAGGAAATTACAAAGACCAGAACAAAAATAAATTGGACACCAGAAAAACAATAAGAAAGAAAACAAAACCAAGAGCTGGTTTTTAATCAAGACAGACAAAACTGACAACTGTTAGCTAGACTAAGAAAAAAAGAAGACCCAAAAAAGTGAAATCAGAAATGAATGAGGAGACATTACAACTGATACCACAAAAATCCATAGGATCATAAAATATTACTATGAACAATTATAACCAATAAATTGTATAAACTAAAAGAAATGGATAAATTCCTAGATACATACAACCTACTAAGACTGAATCATAAAGAAATAGGATATCTGAACAGACCAGTAATCAGTAAGGAAATTGAATCTCTAGTCAAAAACCTTCCAACACAAAAAAATCCCAAGACCAGATGGCTTCACTGGTGAATTCTACCACACATTAGAGACTAATTAACATCAATCCTTCTCAAACTCTTTTTAAAAATCTAAAAGGAGAGAATAGTCATTTTACAAGGCCAACATCTCCATGATACCAAAGCCAGATAAGGGCACAAAAGAAAACTATGGACCACTAACTCTTATGAATATAAATGCAAAAATTCTCAATAAAATATTAGCAAACAATTTAACAACACATTAGAAGAATCATACACCATAACCAAGTGGGATTTGTCCGTGGACACAAGAATGATTCAATATACATAAATCAATAAATGTGAAACACCACATTGCTAGCATGAAAGATAAAAATCATGTATTATCTCAATATATTCAGAAACAGCATCTTACTAAATACAACATCTTTTCATGCTAAAAAAAACTCTCAACAAATTGGGTATAGAAGGAACACACTTCAACATAATAAAGGTCACATATGACGAACTCAAAGCTAACATTACACTCAATGGTGAAAGACTGAAAAATTTTCCTTTAGATCAGAAGAAGACAATGATGTACATTCTCACCTCTCTTATTCAACATAGTACTGGAAATCCTAGCTGGAACAAGTAGACAAATCAAAGAAATAAATGGCATTCAAATTGGAAAGGAAGCAGTAAAATTGTCATTATCTGTAGATGATATGATCTTATATAGAGAAAATCCTAAGGAAAGCCCAAAAATCTGCTTGAACTAATCAATGAATTCTGTAAAATTCAGGATATAGAATCAACCATTGGAAATCAGTTGCATTTCTACATACTAACAATGAAATACCTGAAAAAGAGATAAAGAAAATTATTTCATTCACAATAGTACCCAAAACAATAAAATACTTAGGAATAAATGTAACAATGGAAGTGAAAGATCTGAACAATAAAAACAGTAAGACTTGGATGAAAGAAATTGAAGACACGCACAAATGGAAAGATATCTCATGTTCATGATCAGAAGAATATAGTTAAAATGTCCATAACACCCAAAGCCATCTATAGATTTAATGCAATCCCTATCAAAATCCAAAAAGCATTTTTCACAAAAGTATTTAGGAAAAAACAAACCTAAATTTTGGAAGCACAAAAGATCCCCCCACACACAGCCAAAGCAACCTGAGGAGAAAAACACAAAACCAGAGGCATCACATTTTCCGATTTCAAACTGTACTACAAAGCTATATTAAAACAGCATAGTACTGGCACAAAAACAGACACATAATCTGATGCAACAGAACTGAGGGCCAAGAAATAAACCCCTGCATAGACAGTCACCTAATGTTTGACAAGGGAGCCAAGAATATTCAATAGGAAAAGGATGGTCTCTTCAACAAATGGTGTTGGGAAGACTGGATAACCTCATGCACGAAAATGAAATGGGGCCTCAATATTACACTGCTCACAAAAATTAACTCAAAATGGATATGATAAAGACTTAATCATAAGACCTGACATGGTAAAACTCCTAAAAGAAAACATAGGGGAAAAGTTCCTTAACATTAGTCTTGACAATGATTTTTTTTTAGATATAACACCAAAAGCACAAAAAGCAAAAGTAAAAATTAATAAGTGGTACTATATCAAATTAAAAAGTTTCTGCATAGAAGTGAAAAAAATCAACAAAATAAAAGGGCAACACACAGAATCGGAAAAATATTTGTAAGCCATATATCAAATAATGGGTTAATATCCAAAATATATAAATAACTCATATAACTCCGTAACAACAACTACAAAAATCCATAAATAATTTTATTTAAAAAATGGCAGAGGCATTGAATAGATATTTTCCCAAAGGTGATGTCCCTATGGACAATGGGTATATCAAAAAGTGTTTAACATCACTAATTGTCAGGGAAACAAAAATCAAAATGGGTATCATGTAACAGACAAGAGACAATAACTGTTTAGTGGGATGATGTGGCGAAAAGAAAACCCTGTATGTTGTTGGCGGGAATGTAAGTGTTCAGCCACTATGGAAAACAGTATGGAGTTTCCCCCACCCAATTACAACGACCATGTATATGATCCACTACTGAATATATGCAAGGTCCATTCAGAAGGTATCTAGCCACGTAATATGAAACATAGAGACATTTGTTGAAGAAGACACAAGATACAAGAAACACTGTATCTTGGGGATAATGACACCTTGGTCCCCTTCAAAGTAGGCACCTTGTGACCTCATACAGTTCTCCCAATCGCTATCAGCTGCTACCTGAATCTCATTGACAGTCTGAAATCTCTTCCCTTTCAAAGGTGTTTTTAGTTTTAGGAAAAGCCAGAAGTCTCAAGGTGCCAAATTTGGGCAATAAGGGGGCTGAGTCACCTGGGTGATTTAATGTTTCACAAAAAATTCTGCATGAGATGTGCTGCATGAGTAGGCACACTGTCAGAATAAAGGTTCCAGTCACCAGTTGCCCATACCTGAGACCTTCTAAATCATCCAAATAGTTTCCATAAAGGAATGCTCAAGCTTCACACAAAATTTGATGCAGATTCGTTGCTCTACTTAGTCTTTTGTAATGTGAGAGCCACACAGAAAACATGCTCACCCAACAATGTCTACCGCCCTCACTGACGAGGATGGTGAAGTCGTCATCACTCGTGCATGTGCATTCCAGTCCACTCTCCTTGGTTGCCAGCTTATCTCAATGTTGTGTAAACCATTTTCATTACATTAATAATGGTTGCACTTTTTCTGGACAGAACTCATATTGCAAAGATATTTGTACTCCCATGTTCGCTGCAGCATTATTCACAATAGACAAGACATAGAAATAACCCAAATACCCATCAACAGATAAATGGGTAAAGAAAATGTGGCATATCTCCATATGTATATACAGAATATAATATTATTAAACATTAGAAAGAAGGAAATCCTGCATTCGTGACAATGTGAATGGACCTTGAGGGTATTGTGTTTAGTGTGATAAGCCAGATAGGGAAATCCAAATATTGCATGGTACCACTTATATGTGGAACATAAAAAAGCCAAATTCGTAGAAACGGTAGAATGGTGGTTACAAGACCCTGGGGGTGATATTCTTAAAGGGTACAAACTTGCCACTGGAAAATAAGTTCTGGAGATCTAATTCATATTGCAGTGATTACATTCAACAATTACATGCTTCAAAATTGCTAAGGGACTAGATCTTAAATATTCTCATGTCAAAAAAGCAATGAGATTAGTTGCAGCCAAGATGGAGGCACAGGTAGAAACCCTTCACTTCCTTGCACAACCAAAAGGAGGACAACAACCAATCTAAAATCAACAAACAACCAGAAGTGCCAGAAAATCAAACTGCATGGAACTACAACAACCAAGGAATTAAAGAAATAGTCAGCCAGACCAACCAAACAGTAAGAACCCATGGCGAGGTGGTGGACCATGCAGTTGGGGTTGGCTGAACTGGAAACTGAGACTCACAACAGACCTTGGACTATAGCCTGGGTTGCCACCATGGGAGAAACTCCCAGTCTCACACAAGGGTTCATTGGAAAGTGGGCTGGAGCTGAGCAGATGAGCTGCATTCTCCCCTGTCTGGCCCCTCCCCCACAGGCAGTGCCCAAGGCAACAAGGAGGGTTGCCCTTCCCTGGTGAATACCTAAGGGCCCACCCCCTTACAACTTAACAGGTGCACCAAGACAAAGAAATATGACTCAAATGAAAGAACAGAACAAAACTCCAGAAAGAGAGCTAAGTATTAAGGAGATAGCCAACCTATATTATGGGGAGTTCAAAGCCCTGGTAATCAAGATGCTCACAGAACTGATTGAGCTTGGTCGCAAAATGAAAGAGCAATGAAGGATCCCCAAAGTGAAATAAAGCAAAATATTCAGGGAACCAACAGTGACAGGAAGGAAACCAAGACTCAAATCAACAATTTGAAACAAAAAGAAGAAATAAACATGCAACCAGAACGAAATGAAGAAACAAGAATTCAAAAAAAATGAAGAGAGACTTAAGAACCTCTGGGACAACATGAAACATTCCAACATCTGAATTACAGCAGTGCCAGAAGGAGAAGAACAACAGCAAGGAATTGAAAACTTTTTTTTTAGAATTTTTTTAAAATATATTTTGAGTATGCTATTACAGTTGTCCCACTTCCCCCCTTCACTCCCCTCCACCTTGTACACCCTCTCCCACCCACATTTCCCCCCATTAGTTCATGTCCATGTGTCATAAGTTCTTTAGCTTCTACATTTCCCATATTATTCTTGCCCTCCCCATCCACTTTCTACCTACCATCTATGCTACTTATTCTCCGTACCTTTCCCCCATGTCTCCCCCTCCCACTCCCCTGTTGATAACCCTCCATGTGATCTCCATTTCTGTGGTTCTGTTCCTGTTCTAGTTGTTTGCATAGTTTCTTTTTGTTTTTGTTTTAGGTGTGGTTGTTAATAATTGTGAGTTTGCTGTCATTTTACTATACATTTTTTTTATCTTCTTTTTCTTAGATAAGTCCCTTTAACATTTCATAAAACAAGGGCTTGGTGATGATGAACTCCTTTAACTTGACCTTATCTGAGAAGCACTTTATCTACCCTTCCATTCTAAATGAAAGCTTTGCTAGATAGAGCAATCTTGGATGTAGGTCCTTGCCTTTCATGACTTGGAACACTTCTTTCCAGTGCTTCTTGCCTGCAAGGTCTCTTTTGAGAAATCAGCTGACAGTCTGATGGGAACTCCTTTGTAGGTTACTGTCTCCTTATCTCTTGCTGCTTCTAGGATTCTCTCCTTCTTTTTTACCTGGGCTAATGTAATTATAATGTGCCTTGGTATGTTCCTTCTTGGGTCCAACTTCTTTGGGACTCTCTGAGCTTCCTGGACTTTCTGGAAGTCCATTTCCTTTGCCAGAATGGGGAAGTTCTCCTTTATTATTTGTTAAAATAACTTTTCTACTTGTTGCTCTTCCTCTTCTCCTTCTGGCACCCCTATAATTTGGATGTTGGAATGTTTAAAGATGTCCTGGAGGTTCTTAATCTTCTCCTCATTTTTTTGAATTCTTATTTCTCCATTCTTTTCTGTTTGGTTGTTTCTCTCCTTCTGGTACACTTGATTGTTTTGAGTCCCAGTTTCCTTCCCATCACTATTTGGTTCCCTGTGCATTTTCCTTCATTTGTCTTATTGTAGCCTGCATTTGTTCATCTAATTTGCGACCAAAAATCAACCAATTCTGTGAGCTTCCTGATCACCAGTGTTTTGAACTGTGCATCTGATAGGTTGGCTATCTCTTGGTCACTTAAAAGGATGGGTTCTGGGGCTTTGATTTGTTCTGTTTGAGTCATCTCTCTCTCTCTCTCTCTCTCTGGTCTGATTGCATCTGTTACAGTAAGGGGCAGAGCTTTAGGTGTTCACCAGGGCTGGGCACCCCAGTCACTGAGTTGTGACGTGTGTGGGAGTGGGGTCGAGGGAAAAATGGTGGTTGCTCTGTTCTCCATGGGACCTTAGTCCCTTCTGCTACTTCCCCTGAGCAAATTGGGCCCCTCTGGTGCCAATTCCCATGTAGGTGGGCTTGTGCATGCTGTGGGCCCCTCCAAGGACCTCTCCTGTGAGACTGGGTGTCTCTGTGCACCTCAACTTCCACAGGTGTCCTCAATCAGTGTCCCAAGGCTCTATTTCCCAATGCTGAGGTCCTGGGTTGCGCACACTGCCTTGCCGCCTCACTGGGTCTGCCAGTTGCCACCCCTCAGCCGGGGTCTGCCAGCTGCTGCTTGTGTGCTCAGGGTCGACCCGCTGCGGTCTTGCACACCCCTGGCGCCTTATGCTCCCCTGGAGGCCTTACGCACCCAGTCCCAACTCTCTCTGTTCTCTGCGCTGGGACTGGTGCCTGGATGCCTGACTCCGCCCCTCCTACCAGTCTAGATGAATAGATGTATTTCAACTTCTTGGTTGTCCGACTTCCATTCGGATCAATTTTCTGTCAGTTCTGGATGTTATTCTATTTTTAAATTGTTGTTGTCTCTCTCTGTTGGTTGTGCGTGGAGGCACTGCGCATCCACCTATGCCTCCATCTTGGCTGAAAGTCCAGAAATTGAAAACTTGTTTGAACGAACAATGAAGGGAAACTTCCCCAGTCTGGCAAAGGAAATAGACTTCCAGGAATCCCAGAAAGTCCCAAAGAAATTGGACACAAAGAGGAACATATCAAGGCACATCATCATGTTACCCAAGATTAAAGATAAAGAGAGAATCTTAAAAGCAGCAAAAGACAAGGAGACAAGTTACCTACAAAGGAGTTCCCATAAAGCTATCAGCTGATTTCTCAAAAGAAACCTTGCAGGCAAGAAAGGGCTGGAAAGAAGTATTCGAAGTCATGAAAGGCAAGGACCTACATCCAAGATTGCTCTATCCAGCAAAGCTTTCATTTAGAATGGAAGGGCACATAAAGTGCTTCCCAGATAAGGTCAAATTAAAGGAGTTCATCGTCACCAAGCCATTATTATATGAAATGTTAAAGGGACTTACCTAAGAAAAAGAAGATAAAAAATATGAATGGTAAAATGACAACAAAGTCACAACTATCAACAAATGAACCTAAAAGAAAACAAAACTAAGCAAACAACTAGAACAGAATCAAAATCAGAGAAATGGACATCTCATGGAGGGACCTCAGTGGGACGGGGGAGGGGAGGAATGGGGGGAAAAGGTACAGTGAATAAGAAG
>PVIA01014422.1:0-27162 GCA_004024845.1 Tonatia bakeri
AGATTGCTCTATCCAGCAAAGCTTTCATTTAGAATGGAAGGGCAGATAAAGTGCTTCTCAGACAAGGCCAAGTTAAAAGAGTTCATCATCACCAAGCCCTTACTATATGAAATGTTAAAGGGACTTACCTAAGAAAAAGAAGATTAAAAATATGAACAGTAAAAAAAAAGTCATCAAATGGAGGGTTAGCAACAGGGAAATAGGAGGAGGAAGGAAGGGGAAAAAGATATAGAGAGTAAGTAGCATAGACAGTAGGGAGAAAATAGACAGGGGGAGGGTAGGAATAGTATGGGACATGTAGACACTAAAGAACTTATGACACATGGACATGAACTAAAGGGGGGAATGAGGGTGGGAGGGGATGGACAGGGTGGTGGGGAGTGAGGGGGGAAAATGGGCCAACTGTAGTTGCATAATCAATAAAATAAAGAATTAAAAAAAAAGGAAAAATGTTATCAAGAAATACACCTATGGGTTAGCCATTATGTGATAATTTTTACATTCTTCTTCATGGCTCTTTAAAGTTCCTAAGTTTTCTTCTCAAATCATATATTCCTTTATAACCATAAAATAAGTAAGGAAATAATAGTTTTAAAACTTAATTTGTTGGACATTGAAATAGACTACTTTATTTATATAACATGGTGTTTGGTGGCATTTGTAATAAAAATTAGAAGGATAATTAAGTAAGAAAATGCAAGGATACATAATTTATTCAAAAACCATATTAGTTTCTGACATAGCAAACAGAAACTACTTGGATTACAAGCACAGATTGTATTTATATAATATTTTGAGGTATTTGTGATACAGGCTTATATTGCAATTCTACTTGGGATTTCAGGCAAATTAGCTCAATAAAATATGACAGGTTTGTTCCCTGTTTTATTTTTGCAGAGTACTCTCTGTATTCAGTAAATGTTTTGTTCCCGTAAAAGAGAGGCTTCAAATTAGATATGACTTTAAGAGTTCCAACCCTCTCTTCGCTGTGAGCAGCAAGGGCGCTAAGAAACCTTCTGACCCAGGACGGGAAGGGGCTACAGACGAAGAAACCGAGACCGGGGGAGGTGAGCGCCCAGGAGGAGGCCTGGGCAGTCAGGCCACTGGGACTGGGTACCTTTCCTGTTGTCAGAATGCTTCTCCACCCACCTGCCTTTCACGTCTTTGCTCATATTGATTTTGGTAAAAATTTAAGAGAAAATAAAAGCTGTTACATTTAAATGAAAAATTGTCTGGTAGGCTGCAACAAAACAGAACCAAACAGCAATATGGTTGTTCTGAGTCATTTGGCAGGAGGCCAAGGTAAGCATTGGGCTGATTCCAGGAAGCACATCTTTGTGTTCAAAGACTGATGAACTGCCAGGGACTGGTAGTCAACTGATGGGCTGTAGTCCGGGGCCTCCAAAGACCTTCCTCCAGGTGAAGAATAAGGAGTTTATATCTTATTCCAGGGCTCTGGGCCCCTGGTGCAAAAAGAAGTCTTCCTTTTCAGATTTTATTAGTGATCTAGGTATACAAAACCCTTGATATTTTGGGTGGCAGAACACCAAGTGAAGTTCTTTTTTCCAGTATACTATCAAGTATTAGCTTGTTCAGGCTGCTATAATGATATTCCGCAGAATGGGTAACAATAGAAATGTATTTTCTTCCAATTCTGGAAGCTGGGCACCCAAGATCAGGGTGTCAGCAGATTCAGGGACTGGTGAGGGGTGGCTTCCTCACCGATGGCTGTCTTCTCACTGTCACCTCACATGGCAAGAGGGGCAAGCCAGCTCTCTGGCGTTTTTTAAATAAAGGCATCATTCCATTCGGTGGGCTCAGCCCTTCTGACTTCATCATCTCCCTATGACCGTACCTCCTCACACCATCACCGTGGGGGGGGGGTTAGGGTTGCAAGATATGAGTTTTGAGGGGACACAACATTCAGGTCATAGCACATGGCAAATTAAGATAAGTAAGTACCCAATGGTAGGTAGCAGGACCATCTTTATCCTCTGCTGGGTAAAGAGGACAGGCAAACTGCACTGGGCGTTTGAGTACAATATTATCAGTGTTCTGTGGGGGTTACAATAGAGAAAGGAAGATTTTGAGGTAAATACCGAAAACTGCATATATTTATCTAAAAATGATTGTAAATCCTGCCTGCTAAAACTTACCATGTTGATAGAGTGAATGCAATTTGCTTAAAACCACTTCAGCATAGACAGTATGATATATTGGTGCATGAGTAAATTACATAGTTATGAACAGTTAGTTAACCTCTGAGGTGTTCTAAGCATAAATGCACACACCAAGGGTGGTTAACAGGCCTTTGAAATGCCCTCATCAAAATTCCTAACCCAAATACCACCAGTGTTTCAAACATGGATACTACTATCAGGGCCTTCATTACCAAGAGTGTAAAACAGTATCAATTAGAGCATTAATATTTTGTCTGTGAAATGGACTGTGCTTAAGGTACATGGGTTGGTTTAAAATACTATACTGATACTTTCACTGTTGCATGGAGGTAGCATGCAATGGTAAGTCCACCAGCCCTCCGCCTTAGGAGTAACTGTGTGGGTCCAGAATTCCATTTGGTCTTATGTCCACCCCTTAATGGAGTGTTCTGTTGCTCAAGCCCATTAAAAGTTCACTCAAGCCTTCTTAAAACATCATCATTTTACATTGGAGTAAATCTCTTGGCCAAGGCACTTAATGAAGTACTTAATGGAGTGTAGAACAGAAAATCACAGATCTCTTAGAAAAGGTAGATTTTTGCTCTCGGGCCAGTTATTAGCCCCAGATGTAAATGTTTGCATCATGGCAGAATTTGGTCTAGACTTTGTTTTCATTGTAATATGCTACCTACTAGGAAAATCGTGGGGGAAAAGATGGGTAGCCTTTACCTACCCCTACTTTGTAGAGGGTACCTACATTTATAAAGAAACAAAACACAAATAGAGACAATTGTGAAGAGCCAAAGCACACAATTCAGTTCATTTCAAAGCACATGTCCTCTTCTAAAAAATAGCAGCAGAATATTACATCCCATGATAAATTCTGGATTGTTCCCAAATGGTACATTTCCCTGTGATGACTGATTTTTACAAACATCTAAAAGCTACCCTTAGCAAATGCCTTACAAATTTGTAAACCCAAATTTAATTTAGCATGACTATGAATAATTAAACCAAAAATTATACAAGAAAGCAGCACTGAATATGACCCTGCACCCTCAGCAAAGTTCATGTTCTCTTTAAAGCAAAGAATATGAATCACTTTTTGAAGACTTTTTACATCATTTTCCTCTTACAGACAGATTAATATAACATGGGTTTTTCATTATATCAGGTGTTGACTTGCAAGCTTAATTAAGTCTATAGTTAAAGTATTATTGAGTTTTCTCATTAGACTTTCTGCACAGAGATGTGAATGACAATCTAGTTATTTTTCCAGGTGATAAGGTTGAAATGCTATAAATAGAATCAAAGTTGATGTACAAACTATGGGAATAAAGAGAAGAAGGGACTACATCCATGCTTATTTTTATTCCGTTAGAGCTGCTTGAATTTTATTTATTTGTTTTAAAACTACCGAACTGCCTAAATATATTGTGATATGCTGTTTAAAAAGAGGAAGGTAGAAGACAATCAGAAAATGCTTAATGTTTCCATGTGGAGGCCTGCTTTAGAGCTGGCCTGAGACAAATTATGGATTAAAGTTTGTTTTGAGGATGGCTTTTTAACTTTCCTTTAAGTACCCCATAAAGGTGAAATGACAGATGCTGTCCTCATTATTTTGGTAGGTAGAGATCTATTAGTTGAAATAAGTAAACTGATAATCTGTGAAATACTATAGTATTCCCTTCAACACAAGATCCTGGAGGCTATTTTTAGTAATTTTATGAGGAATTTAAGTGAGTTTCAAGCTTTCAGGCTTACTAACTTTAAATTGAAAGTAGTAACATCTGTCCATATGGACATCACATTTGAAGCACACATTCAACAAACACAGCACTTACTGGGGACTATTAAGTTTGAGGTACATTATTAAGTGCTACAAGTATAAGCAGTCAAGATGTACCAGGCTTAGAATAAATCTTTAATGAACAATGTAAAGAAAAGAGAAGGATTAATTAAGAAGGACAAATACAAATACAGCCATCCGTCAATAAATCCAGGAGCTGGTTCTTTGAAAAGTTAAGCAAAATCAACAAGCCTTTAAGCAGACTCATCAAGACAAAGAGAAAGGACCCAAATAAACACAACCAGAAATGAAAGAGGAGAGATTACAATTGATATCACAGAAACACAAAGGATTATAAGAAATTACTATGAAGAACTATATGGCAAGAAATTTGAAAACCTAGGTGAAATGGACAAATTTCTAGAAAAATATAATCTTCCAAAACTCAATGAAGAACAGAAAGCCTGAATAGACCAGTAACAGCAGATAAAACTGAAGCAGTAATAAAAAAACTCCCGATGCACAAAAGCCCTGGACTGGATGGTTTCACAGGAGAATTCTACAAAGCATTTAAGGAAGAGCTAACCCCTATTCTTCATAGACTATTCCAAAAAATCCAAGAAGATGGATGACTCCCAAACTCTTTTTATGAAGCCAGCATCATCCTAATCCCCAAAACAGATAAACACAACAAAGAAAGAAAATTTCAGACCAGTATTGCTGAAGAACATAGACACTAAAATCCTCAACAAAATATTGGCAAACCACATCCAGCAATACATTAAAAAGATCATACACCCAGATCAAGTGGGATTCATCCCAGGGATGCAAGAATGGTACAATATTCACAAATCAATAAACATAATACATCACATAAACAAAAGCAAAGACAAAAATCACATGATCATATCAACAGATGCGGAAAAAGCATTTGATAAGGTACAGCACCCATTTATAATAGAAACACTCAGGAAAGTAGGAGTAGAGGGAGCATACATCAACACAATAAAGGCCATATATGAGAGACCTACAGCCAGCATCATACTCAATGGGTAAAAAGTAAAAACTTTCCCACTAAGATCAGGAACAAGACAAGGATGCCTGCTTTCACCACTCCTATTCAACATAGTACTGGAAGTCCTAGCCACAGCAATCAGATGAGAAAAAGAAATAAAAGGCATCCAGATTGGAAAGGAGGAAGTAAAAATGTCATTGTTTGCAGATGACATGATAGTGTACATAGAAAATCCTATAGACTCCACCAAAAAACTACTCAATCTAATAAATGAATTTGGCAAAACAGCAGGATACAAAGTCAATATCCAGAAATCAAAGGCATTTTTGTATACCAACAATGAAACATCAGAAACAGAAATCAGGAAAAAAAATCTCGTCTGATATAGCAGCAAGAAAAATCAAATACCTAGGAATATACCTAACCAAGGAGGTAAAAGACCTGTACTCAGAAAACTACACAACACTGAAGAAATTAAGGAAGACACAAACAAATGGAAATATATACCATGTTCATGGACCTGAAGAATTAACATCATCAAAATGTCCATACTACCCAAGGCAATTTATAGATTCAATGTAATACCTATTAAAGTACCAATGGCATATTTCATAGATATAGAACAAATACTTCAAAAATTTATATGAAACCATAAACAACCCCAAATAGCTGCAGCAATTTTGAAAAAGAAGAGTGAAGTAGGTGGGATCACAATACCTGATATCAAACTGTATTACAAGGCCACTGTAATCAACACAGCCTGGTACTGGCATAAGAATAGACACATGGACCAATGGAACAGAACAGAGAGCCCAGAAATAGACCCAAGTCTCTACAGTCAATTAATATTTGACAAAGGGGGCAGCAGTGTAAAATGGAGCAAAAATAGCGTCTTCAACAAATGGTGTTGGGAGAACTAGACAGCTACGTGCAAAAAAATGAGTGTGTTTCTCTACTTCCCCAAAACTACCATGTAGGTCTTCCTTTTGGCTGCTCGTGAGAACCATCTATGAAATGTTTGTTACAATACTGATGGTCTTCTCTTCTCCTCATTGTAGAGTAGCCTCATCAGAAAATCAGTGGAGTAGGGAGCAGGCTTCTATACATGAGAAGGCTCTACAAGTAATTATGGTATGTGGTGGGTAGTTAACCACTGGTCCAGCGAAGCAGTTGGCAAAGAAATCTTAAATTTCCCTTTGTCCCCTCACATCTTCTGAGTCTTCACTACCAACTTCTGTGTAAGCATGGTGGAAGAACTGCTTGCCAAACCATCCTTCTCACTTGGAAGACTGGGCATGTTCCCTAAATCTATGTCTGATCACGGCAGTTGAGAAGAGCAGGAGAAACAAAGGATCCCCAAATAGCTAAAGCAATCTTGAAAGCAGAACAAAGTTGGAGGTATCATGCTACCTGATATCAAACTATACTACAAAGCTATAGTAATCAAACAGCATAGTACTGGCATAAAAACAGACACATGGGTCAATGGAAGAAAAGAGAAAGCCCAGAAATAAACCTGTACTTATGGTCAACTAACCCATGACAAGTGAGAAACGAATACACAACAGGGAAATGAGAAAGTCTCTTCAATAAATGGTGTTGGGAAAACTGCACAGATACATGAAAAGAAATAAAACTAGACAACTTAAAAAAAATCTTTACCTGAGGATATGTTTATTGATTTGAGAGAGAGAGAGAGAGAGAGAGAGAGAGAGAGAGAGAGAGAGAGAGAGACATTGATTGGTTGCCCCTCAGGGTCTTGTCTTGATACCAGACAATTCAGTTCCTCCCTGTATGCCACTGGTGCCTTTCCATCTGCTGCCTCAGTGCTGGAGCTCAGAGGGAGTGAGTCTGAGTATGTCCATGTGTGGGCCCTTTAAGAGGAAGGCATGGGGCCCTATTAACCCTCTGTCTCACAAGCCATGGTCTCTGCCAGTTTTTACAGTCAGAAGTTATGGGGACTCCTCTTCTTGGCTCTGGAAGCCTGGGCCGAGGGCTGGGACCCCTTGCTCCTCAGGAGGGAACTCCTCAGCCAAGATATCCCTCCATATTTTTATCTGCTACATGTGGGTATGGGGCCAGCCTATTTCAAGTCTCCACTCCTCCTACCAATCTCAGTGTGGCTTCTTTAAATCCCTAGTTGTAGGACTTCCATTCAGCCAGATTTCAGGTGGTTCTGAACGATGGTTGTTCTGTAGTTTAGTTGTGATTTTGACATGGTTGTGGCAGGACACGAACACCGTGTTTTGGCACTGTACTTTTTATGGGTTTACATTCAAATCCTTCACAGCATTATTTCTTCCACAGTCTATTTCACCCTGGGAATTTTTTTTTCAATTTACACTTTTTTCTGAGACCCACTGATACTTTGTATTTTATTAAAAAGTGATTAAATTATTTATTTATAGTGTGGCTTTGGAAGGAAACACACCTGGCTTGTTTCCTGATTTCTGTTATCACAGGACATTTCCACTGAGAAGCCTTGAGGTCTCCCTACCTCCTCCCTGAACCCCAGCGCTTCATGGCCCTCTTGGTCTTCCATGTGATTAAAACTGTGTGTGTTCTCAGTCCACTGGTGCATTTTAGAATGTGACATAGGATCACGTGATTCCAATTGTGTAATAAATGCTGCCTTTGTTATTAATTTTTCACATGTTTATATTTCATATTTCCCAGTGGATGGTAGACTCCTTGTCTGCTAACTCATGGTTCTGCAAATTCAAGAAGGGACAGTGTCCCTGCAAATTTTACTTATCAAAAATCCTGAAGTTGAATGGTCCCTGCTCAGTGATGTTTAATTACCACTGGTTTTGCAAGTAAACAAAACAAAAGGAATCATTTTCTGAAATCATAACTTAAAAGCACAAAACTTCCAGCTTTTTGTCAGGCATTAAAAATTACTGCCTGCATCCTACCATTTTCAAGAAGCATGTTTATAAAAGTACAGCTGATTTATTCTGTACCTCTTTAAAATAAAATCAAATCTCCCAATTAAGTGCTATTTTTTGTAGTGCATTTTCACAAGTCATAGGAAAACTCAGCTTGAAAGAGATCTCTAAAACCCCTTACCAGAACATTCTGAAAAGTGCTCTTTTAAAATGATTGATTCCATTATGAACTCAGTGACTTCGTTCTTTGTGTGGTTAATCACAAACAATACCACATCAACTGAGGATTGCACAGATTTATGATGCTCCTTTTCCTTGGGATTTTTGAAAGGTATTTTATTGTCTCATTTGCAGCTCCCATCTGAGCGTTTTCCCTTGGGGAGGGAATCATGTAATAGCATATGTCTGGAAAAGATTTTCTGAAACCCAATGAGTTTTTGACTCAAGTATTTTGTTTTATTTCCCACCACCACCTTCAGTTCAGAGTATCACGTATTCATGGAGTATTCTGACCTACTAGGTTATAGGAACTCACAGCATGGTTTTCTATGTGCTACAATTCCAAGTACCTTAAATCTCAAATAAATTAAAATTGGGGACCAAAAAAGGTTTAATAAACTGTGGGTTATTCATGGCAGATGGAGATAAAAATAGACCAAAAGGGCAAAAAGTAATTTCATGAAAACAGTCTTGTTCTGGTGGCATATGACTTAAACGACAAGAAACAGAACCCACCCATACTGGCCTTCACCAAAAACAAAAACGTGACAGGGAGGAGATTTAATGGAAATATCCAAAAATATCTCACAGTGCCTTGATCAAGTAGGCGTCGCAGTCAACAAAAACAAGCTCAGAGAGGGAGCAGGAGGCTCCACCTCAGGCCATGGCCTTTCCTCTTCCCTTATCTCACCATGTCTGTGCCACTTCTCACTCCTTCTCTGCAGATTGACTTCTTATGTCTCCTGTACATGTGCTGCTTCAGACCCTTTCATGTCATTTTCAATTCTGCTGCTTAACAAAAAGGATTGGAGCCTAATTCCTAACTCTGGAGAGAATATCTGATTGGCCCAATTTGCTCCATGTGACCTTAGGTGTCCTCAGGTTCATGAGCTATGGCCACTACTCAGGAAGTGGCCAGGAGCTAGGCTTTCTAGCTCTGCCTGAAGCATAGCAGTGAATCCACGGAAAAGAAACATTGGCAGGATAGGCAAATTCACCAAAATACATGACTCTCCAAGTAAAGATGCCAGAAAGGTGTGGTATGGACAAAGGGCAGGAGATGAAGGTGATTACAAATGTTTAAAACACCCAGGAGCAGCAATAATACAAATAACAGTAATAAATAACAAAAGGGCATTATTTTCTTCAATCTAACTAGCCTTTACCATAATAATTGATTTTAAATAAGAATAAAACCAATTTTTTCCTATGTTAATTTACTCTAGAATTTATAAGTCAAGGAAGCAAGTATATAATTGTGCTTATTTACATTTTGGCTCTAAATTAGAATTTTGGGTATAGAACAAGTGGTGTGCTACATGTGTGTATATGAAACAAAATGCATAAAATAGCTCCTGCTTCCCAAAAGCTTAGTTTTCATTGAGGAAGTAAAAGTTGCCAACCATGTATTACCTGTATCATCTATTATCCATATTAGATGGTATCTAATATCATCTAAGCATGGACTATAAAATCTATACGAGAACAAAAATGATAATGAGACTTACCCTTCCACTAACGGAAAGTCAGATAATTCAGACCAGCACTCACTCACATGACATCCAGCAATGACAAACAATTTTGAAAAGTCTTGTATATTTAAGAAGATGTGGAAGAATTACCAGGACAAGACTCAGTACAAGACTGAAGAGCAGGGAGATCAACATTTGGAACTGCTTTCCCAGGGGCATCTGCTGATTCCTAAAGAGGTTGCTCTGTCACCAAGCAGCTCTTACAGGGCTTGGAGGACAGAAGATGAAGCAGTGGCCACCATGAGTGAGGAATCTGGTACAGTCCTGTGCTTGGGTTGGGACCCAAAGTGATTTAACCATAGAAGTGAGGGTGAATCGGAAGTAAACTCACCCCTACATAAACATGGCCCAATGTCCAGTCATCAGGTTTGATAAAATTCTGAAAGTGGGTTAAGGTAATACCAGACTAGAGGTTACAGTGCCCACAGGTGCAGAAGCCAACAAAAACATTTTTGAGAGGAAGATATCATTACCTACACCTCAAATTATTCCTGAAAGCAATTGTTCCAATAAAGTGTTTGGAACACGATCAATGATAAGCAGGTGATGATAAGGTACCAATGATAACAAAAGATATGGGAAGATACGCAGATGATCTAGCAGAAACAACAGACATTTAATGAAGCCCGTTGATGCTGGAACATATAGTATCTGAACTAATAGACACAGACTCTACATAGAGTTTAAAATAACAATGTTGGTTATGCCTAAGGAGTTAACATGTGATTACATATTTTGACAGAAAATTATAATACAAACAATGCACATAGCATATTTAAAAAGAGAAAAATAGAAATTTTAGGGGTAAAGTTCTAGTAATTAAAACTGAGAACTGAATGGTAAGTATAAAAAACAGATTAAGCACAGCTAAAAAATATCATTTATCTGGGGAGATAGCTCAAAAGAAACTACACAGAGTAAAGAACAGATGAATGAATGTAATGTACAAATGAGAGGGTAGGAGACATGAGTAATACAATGAGAAGTCCTAATATACATTTATTTCCTTTTTAGAAGAACAGAGAATGTGGCAGAAGCAATATTTAAAAGCTAATAGCTATGAGTTTTCCAAAACTGATAAAAGACATCATCCAGGGATTTAAGAAGTTCAAGCATAAAAATCACAAGAAATCTACCATACATATCATAGCAAAACTTGACAAAACCACATATAAAAAGACAGCCTTAAAAGCTACCAGAAAAAAAAGAGATACTATTTTCAAATGAGTATTAATAAAAAAAAAAGTACAGTGATATCTTCAATGGACTGAAAGACATGAATTTATCTCTATGCTAGTGAAAATACTATTCAAAATTAAGGTAAAGTATAGAAATCTTCAGACTAAAAGAAACGAGAAAATGCCATCTGTAAAACTACATTAAAGGAAATAGTAAGCAATGACCTCCAAACAGAAGGATATTTTACTGGGTAAATCTTGCAGATGCAGGATGAATGGAAAGTAACGAGAACTGTAAACAGGTGGGTAAACGGAACACCAGCCACGTGAACCTGCTACGATAGTGTCTCAGGGGTTTGATACACACACAGCCATATGCTGAGTGATCTAAAGGTCAGAACCTAATCACTGGTTATCCTTGCAAGAAATCCATCCTTAGAAAAAAAGAGAATCAACAGAAGTGTTTTAGTTTGAAACTGTTGAAGCTTGTTAATAAAATGCCTCCTTCCACACCCTCACTTTACTCACACTTCACAAGAAACAGAAGGAAGTTGTCCAACCATTCAAGATTATGCCTGGCATGTGTCACTATTGCATGTGGACATATAAACATAGAGTCTAGGGAAAAGGGCTATGACCACCAGCCCTTGCTCCTCTGGGCCAGCAGCCAGTACGCTGCAGCAAAAGGGCAAGCTGGCAGTGAGAGGTGGGCAGGGAACCCCCTGAAACCACTCTGACTCACGCAGGGAGTGCCCAGGTTGGTCAGAACACATCGTCTTCAACAGTTAAAAGTGACAGTGTGAGTACCTGGAAGTGTTTGCCAGGTTTAGAAGAGTCCTTATACCTATCTACATTCAAGGTTAGAAAATTCTGTTTATCAAATCACCAAAACAATGCTGTTTTTTAACCATACTTTATGTGGCTCAAGAAAAAAATATAAATTCTTAATGTTACAATGTACTTATCATGAAGCAGCCATATAGTTGATACTCAAAGAAACAATATTTATAACTAGGCTTGTATTACTACACCCTCTCAGAAATTTAAAAATGAATAAATAAAATACTACAATCATTACAGTGAAAATACAAACAGAAAAATACAAACACATACTTGAACCTACAACATTCTACCATCTTTCTGATTCATTTCTCCCTTTCTAAAATTGGGTTAATCCGATAATTTTCAAAGGGACATGGGGAGTACAGAAAGTTGCAGAGAATACTGTGATTGTTTAATAGAAGTTTATAGACTTTGAATACTAAGTCATAAGTGAGGCAAGAAGCATAGCTTCTCAGGAACAGGTCAATATAATTTTGGCCTAACCACCGATTTCAGGTAAACCCACTTAAAAGTTTTCACCTAAACAGACATATAATTGGACTAATCCTATCAAAATTGATGTTATTTTTAATAAACACCCCATGCAGACAAACTTCATTAAATACTAGAGAAAAAGTAGAGAAAGTGCCTGCTATTTAAGAAATATTGTTATATAAAAACTGAGGGAATAAATTGGCTAACAGTGCACAGAATGCACCATTTCAGGGAATGTTACATTTTTGTAAAAAATGTTAGGGTTTGAAATTAGGTGTTAATTGAGCTCTCCAAGGAAATATTTATGGAAATAGTTAATGTTTCTGAAGAATAATACAAAAATGTGTTGTTTGCTGAAGAGAACCAATAAAGACAATTACATTCTTGAACTATTGAATTTTATACTTCGATTTATCATCCAGTAACTTCATAATCACTTTAAGAAAACTGGATTAGGCACTTCGAAACAGACACAGACTTCCTTCTGCAGAGTTATCCATGGCAGGGACAATATTAGACAGAAATTGCAGAAAAGCTCTCATCAGCTATAATATATCTTAATTTAAAATTCTAGCATGAACATACTGTAACCATGACAGCAAAGAAGCCCTTCCTCCACTTGTCCAATAAAGAGATAGGATCATTTAGCACTGATAGCCATCGAAGCAATTAAGTAACGAAACAAACAGGACACTTTTTTGTCACTCCTACATCTGCCTGCTGTGCAAGTACGCAGAGGATGAAGCCATCAGTTTGAGCAGCGTTTTCCAATCTGAAAGCTTTTAGGAAAATTACAGGGTGTTGAACAATTACAGTTCACATTAGAATTCATTGGTGTCACAGTCAAAAGGAGGAAAGATTTCTTGTCCTTTCGCAACAGGAATTTGCCTTCATGAGCAAAGATAATCATCTCCCATGTTCACAAAACTAATGTTACAGCCGATCAAGAGAAATCACCCCTACAGGGGAAGCCTCCATGGGCTCTTGATTCAGTTCTAAATGGATTTTGAGTTCCATGAATGCCAGGCAGTTCTGACTGTATTGTCAATATCTGTCCAAGTAATGGTGTCACTGGACCAAGGTTGACCCAAGGGTCTGTCCTAGAACTTAGAGATATCTGATTCATGTTAATATTGGTAGATGTTCTGATTCCAAATAAGGTATAATTTTTCATTGCCCAGGGAAGCACCATTAGGGTGATCATATTAGACAGGACTGAATTCCTGTCTTATGTGGTCCGGGAAGAAAAGTATGACCAGAGCAGCCTCTTCCCATGGAACCACTGATCGGTTCTTGCTATTACTTCCTTCTGAATTTAGCTCCGAGCTAACAGAAAACAATAAACATAACTGTTATTCAGCAAAAGAAGGAGAAAAGGATATGATTGGGCAATTTAATGTTTTAACTATATCTAAATTAATTGTATGAATACAAGAGGCTTTAACAATGCAAAATCATTTAAGAAAGACTTAAGGAAATCTGACCAACCCAGAAGGCAAATGTATGCCTAATAAACAGATTTAAGGAAGTGCAGTACAATCTGTTTTTTAAAATAAATAAAAATACTGGTGTACTTGTCAAACTATGCAGACAAAATTTTATGAATGAGCTAAATGATAAGTGTATAAAATAACAGTGCTTTTTGGACCATAGAACAGAATTTTTATTTACATTTGGTAAAGGCAGAGAACAAGAAAAGTCAAGATTGCAATCAAAACAGATAAAAAAGCTGTACAAAATATATTTGAATAATTAACTCAAATTCTTTTCAATATCAGGCATATATTTATCATTCTAAAGATATCTTCAAAAAGAGTATAAATGAAATGTCTACAAGAAGTCTAAATAAATTGCTTTACAAAAAATGCTCAAATGATGACAACTAGAAAAGCTATGTTCAGATGTGTAACCAAATTAATTTTGTCTTGGTTGCTTTACTATTTGTAAGGTAGAACTGTTGTACACAGTCACATATATTGCAGACCAAGGTGGATGCAAATACACACGAAAAGAAAGCTTGGGTAGCAGTACTCATGCCACACAAAATAGACTTTAAAACAAAACTGTGAAAAGAGACAAAGAAGGACATCACATAACGATGAAGTGGTGAATCCAAGAAGAGGGTATAACATTCATAAATATTAACATACCCAACACAGGAGCACCTACATATATTAAGCAAATATTAGTGACATAAAGGGAGAAATTGACACTATACAAAAATAATAGGGGATTTTAATACCCCACTTACATTAATGAATAGAGTACCCAGACAGAAAATCGATAAGAAAACACTGGCCTTAAATCACACATCATACCAATTGACTTAATAGACATTTACAGAACATTTTAATACCAAAACTACATATTACAATTGCTTTTCAAGGGCACTTGGAACATTCTTCAGGATAGATTCCATGCTGGGCCACAAAACAAATCTCAATAAATTCAAAATCATATACAGTCACTTTTCCAATGACAACAGTGTAAAACTAGAAATCAATAACAAGAAAAAAACTGGAAAAAGCACAGACACATGGAGACTAAACAATGTGGTATGACACAAGAATGGGTCAAAGAAGAAATCAAAGAGAAGATTTAAAAATTTCTTGAGATTAATGAAAATGGAAATATAATCCCCCCAAATCTATGGGCTTCAGCAAAAGCAATTCTAAGAAGGAAGTTCATAATGGTATACGACTACCTCAAGGAAAAAGAAAAAATCCCAAATAATCTAAATTTCTGCCTAAAGGAACTAGGAAAGCAAGAACAAAACCAAGAGTTAGTAGAAGAAAATAAATCATAAATATAAGCACAGAATAAACAAATTAGAGACTAAAAAAAAGTAGAAAAAAATCAATGACACTAAGAGCTGGCTGTTTGAAAAGACAAATAAAGTTGATAAACTTGTAGCCAGACTCATCAAGAAAAAAAAAGAAAGGGGTCCAGATATGTAAAATCTGAAATGAAAAAATGAGAAGTTACAACTGACACCACAGAAATACAGAGGATTATAAAAGAATGCTATGAACAATTACATACCAATAAATTGAACAACATAGAAGAAATGGATAAATTTCTTGAAATTACAACTTTCTAAGATTGAACCAGGAAAAAGAAAACAGAAAATCTGAACAGATTGATTACTAGTAACAAAACTAAATCAGTAATTTTAAAAAAGAAACAAAAAACTTCCCAACAAAAGCACAAGACTAGATGATTGCACAGGCGAATTCTACCAAATATTTAAAGAATTGATAACTATTCTTCTCAAACTATTCTGAAAAATCCAAGAGGAAGGAATGCTTTCAAACTCAGTGCAGTATTACCCTAACACCAAAACCAGACAAAGACACTACAAGAAAAAGAAAATTACAGATCTATATCTCAGATGAACATAGATGTAAAAATTCTCAACAAAATATTAGTACACCAAATTCAACAATATATTAAAAGGATCATACATTATGATCAAGTGGGATTTATTCCAGGGATGCAAGGACGTTTGAAAATCCACAAATCAATCAACGTGATATATCACATTAACAAAACCATAGATAAAAATCATATGATCATGCCCTGGCTGGCGTAGCTCAGTGGATTGAGCACGGGCTGCGAACCAAAGCATCGCAGGTTTGATTCCCAGTCAGGACACATTCCTGGGTTGCAGGCCACGGCCCCCAGCAACCGCACATTGATGTTTCTCTCACTCTCTCTTTCTCCCTCCCTTCCCTCTCTAAAAATAAATAAATAAAATCTTTAAAAAATGCCAATCCCTATTAAAAAAATCATATGATCACCTTAATAGGTACAGAAAAATATTTGACAAACTCAACATTCACTTATGACAAAAAAAAAAAAATCTCAAAGTGTTTCCTCTGAAATCCAGAACAAGACAAGGATACCCACTCTCAACACTTTTATTCAACATAGTACTGACAGCAATCAGAAAAGAAAAAATAAGTAAATATAGAAAAGGCATTCACATTGGAAAGTAAAAGGTAAAACTGTCACTTTTTGCAGATGACATGATGCCATATGAAGAAAACCCTAAAGACTCCACCAAAAGATCCCATCAGAACTAATAAATGAATTCAGTAAAGTTTCAGAATACAAAATATTCAGAAATATGTTTCTAGGCACTAATAACAAATTATTAAAAGTAGAAATTTAAAAATCAAGCCCACTTACAATTGCATCAAAAGAATAAAATACTGGGAAATAAATTTAACCAAGGAGGTAAAAGACCTGTACTCTGAAAACTATAAGATATTGATAAAAGAAATTGAAGATATACAAATAAATGAAAAGATATACTGTGCTTAAAAATTGGAAAGATTAATATTGTCAAAATGTTTATATTAAACAATACAATTTATAGATTTAATGAAAATACCAATGGCTTTTTTTAAAGAACTAGAGCAAAGAATCCTGAAACACACATGGACCCACAAAAGACCCTGAATTGCCAAAGCAATCTTGAGAAAGAACAATGACGGAGGTACTATGCTCCCAGATTTTAAACTATACTACAAAACTATAGCAATCAAAACAGTATGGTCCTGGCACAAAAACAGACACACGGATCAAAGGGACAGTATAAGCATGGGTTTATTTCTGGTCCCTATAAGCATGGGTTTATTTCTGGTCCCTATGGTCCCTATGGGCCAGAAATAAACCCATGCTTATAGGGCCAATTAGTCTATGACAAGGGAGGCAAGAATATATGATGGGATAAAGGCAGTCTCATCAATAAACAATATTGAAAAAACTGGATAGATGAATCTGGACCACTGTCTTACTCTATATACAAAGTAAAATCAAAATAGAGTAAAGACTTAAATGTAAGATCTGAAATCATAAAAATCCTAGAAAAAATATAGTCAGTAAACTTTTTGACATCGGTATTAATAGTATTTTTTGGATTTGTCTCCCTGGGCAAGGGCAACAAAAGAAAAAAAGACAAACGGGATGACACCAAACAAAAGTGCTCTGGCACAGCAAAGAAAATCATTAACAAAACAAAAAGATAATCTACAGAGTGGGAAAATATATTTGCAAATGACATATCTGATAAGGTGTTAATATCCAAAATATATAAAGAACTCATACAACTCAACAACAAAAAAAACAAATAATTCAATTAAAAAATGAGCAGATGACCTAAAGAGAGATTTATTCAAAGAAGACATACAGATTGCCAGCAGACATATAAAAAGATGATCAACATCACTGATTATCAGAGAAATGCAAATCACAACCACAATGAGATATCACTTCAACACTGTTCAGAATAGCTGATAAAAAGTGAACAAGTAACAAGTGTTAGCAAGGATGTGGAGAAATGGGAACTTTTATGCACTGTTGGTGGGATTGTAAATCAGCGTAGCCACTATAGAAAACAGTAGGGATCTTCCTCAAAAAAATAAAAATAGAACTACCATGTGACATAGCAATTCCATGTCTGCTCATTTATCAAAAGACCCAAACTCAAAACACTAATTTGAAAAGATATAAGCACCCCTATATTCATTGCAGCACTATTTACAATAGCCAAAATATGGAAGCAACCTAGGTCTCCATCAATAGAGGAATGGATAAATAAAATTACATATATATGTATATATATATATACACACATACACAATAAAATGATATATATACTCATGCAATAAAATATTGTTCAGTAAAAAAAAGAATAAAATCTTGCCATTTGCAACAACATGGATAGACCTAGGGGATATTATGCTAAGTAAAATAAGTCAGATGGAAAAAGACAAATACTGTATGATTTCACTTATATGGGGAATCTGGAAAAAAAAGAAAAACAACAACAAAAAAGAGATTAAAACAGACTCATAGATACAGAGAACAAAGTGATGGTTGCCAGAGGGGTGGAGGATGGGTGAAGGGAAATAAGAGGTACAAATTTATAGTTATAAAATAAACAAATCACGGGGACATAGTGTACAGCACAGGGAATACAGTCAATAATATTGTAATAACTTTGTATGTTGAGAGATGGTCACAAGACATCACACCATAAGGTATAAAATATAGAATCATCTGTACTTATACTATATTGTACTCCTGAAATTAACATAATATTGCATGTCAACTGTAGTTTAGTAAAAATTAAAAGTAAATAAAATGATAAATGACAAGCTAAGAAAAATATTTGCAATATCTGTCAAAAAATTGATTTCCTTAAAATACAAAGAACTTAAAAATTGAGAGCAAAAAGATAAATAATGGAAATATAAGTTAGAGAAATGAACAAATATTTCACAAAAAAGACAAAAATAGCTTTTAACCATATGAGAAGATACTCAAATTTGTTTATTAGAAAATTGCAATTTAAAATTGCACTGCACCGTGAATGCACTGTGATTACCTCAGTATTTTAATCATGGTAGGCTTCAGAGGAAAAGATTCAGCGAAGAAGGAGGGAGAGACCTAGCCTTTAAGGGTTGTCATAAAAACAGCTAAACACTTAAGTAACTGTTATGTACTTGGCCAATTGGCTTTCTTTGTGATCTGGGGGAATTTCTCAAGTTTTCTCTCTCTTTCTCTGATGTTCCCCATGGAAGAAAGGAAGGAAGGAAAGAAGGATGGAAGGAGGTAGGGAGGTAGGTAGGTAGGTAGGTAAGGAAAGGGAAGGGAGGGAAGGAGGGAAGGAGGGAGGGAGGGAGGGAGGGAAGGAAGGAAGGAAGGAAAGGATTACATGAAGGAAGCTGGATTAAAGGTTCTCTAAGGACCCTCTCAGTTCTGACATATTATGGGTTGATGATGCAATGGCCCTAAACTTGTAAATTCCCATCTAGCACAATCCTTGGAATGAGAGAGGAACAGACATTACTTTCTGATGGAGTAATTTGCTTGTCATGTGTAAGTGAGGCTGTGTGATTTGCCATCTGGGGTGAAGTTTTATGAGTTTGGTTGTTATATATAAATCTTCTCTGTGCAGAAATGTCACTTAGGTTCCTGCTGTGTGATTACTTTTTCTTGGCCTTTAAATTTGAGATCATTTGGTTTCTGTTGTGTTTTTCCCTGAACAGAAGATTCAAACCAGACATCTTTTCACAGACTCACATACAGACAAGTAGACTGCTTAACATAAGCACTTAATGTTCTTGCTGAAAGAGAAATATATTTAAAAAGAAGAGACAAATTAATTTCTCAGTGGTAGCATTCCATGTCATTGACTATAACTTTGTTTTAAGATAAAAGGGTACGACATTAAGGAATTTTTGATGCTAGTTTCACTTAAAATTTTTATAATTATATTAGTCACTCAAAAATCATCTCCACTTAATACTGGTTAAGATTACATACAAATATAGTATTGGGTCTTCCTAAGTATTGAAGGCAAAAACATGTTTCCTTTAAAATGCAAAATAGAGCTTTAAGTAAACATGATCCAAAGAGATCCTGAGGAAAGTAGCTGTGTGATATTCCATATAGCTCAATCTCTCCTTTTTTTTTTTAAGATTTTATTTATTTATCCCCAGAGAGGGAAGGGAGGGAGAAAGAGAGAGAGAAACATTGATATGCAGTTGCTGGGGGCTGTGGCCTGAAACCCAGACATGTGCCCTGACTGGGAATTGAACCTGCGATGCTTTGGTTCGCAGCCCGTGCTCAATCCACTGAGGTACGCCAGCCAGGGCATCAATCTCTCTATAAGATTGGGTTACAATGTTTCTATCTTGATTTTCTTCTTCTGTTTTTTTAATTCTCACCTGAGGACATTTGCTTTTAATACTTTTTAGAGAGAGAGGAAGGGAGAGAGGAATAGAGAGAGAGAAACATCAATGCGAGAGAGAAGCATCAATTGGTTGTCTCTCATAGGCTCCTCAACCAGGGATCAAGCTAGGCATGTGCCCTGACAGGGAATCAAACCCACAACCTTCCGGTTACAAGACGACACTTACATCAACTGAGTCACACTGGCCAGCGCATCTATGTTGATTTTCAAATGACTAGCTAGTCTGCCCTCTGTGGAGGGTAGGCAGCAATCTCATTACAATGGAAAATGGCCAAAACATTACCCACATTGGCCCAGGTGCAGGGGAATGCCCCTGGGCATGTGCACTCAGGCTGAAGGAGTTCTTGAAAGGAGCTCCCCACTGCTAGAGGTCTCCATCCACACCAATCACCCCAAACTCAATGACTCCTCATGCCTTTAATATGATGCCACTCGCCCTAGCATTCTACTTTCCCAGGAAGACATTGGAAAGGTAGTTACATTCTAACTTCTCCCACCTCATTCTCCTTGGAATATTTCCTTCAGTTTTGCAAAGCAAACCTAACCACGGTTCATGTTGTCTCATTTTTAAGACTTGCAATGCTACTAGAAGGTACAGTGCATGGATTAAGCATGTTAAATATAATTACTTTGCTGATCTCTTTGGTGAGGCAAACATTTTACTTATAGAATTCACCAAGCGCCCTTCTATTTCGGTTTTAATGTCTTATTCCATTAGTGCTTAAACTATGAAGATTTGGGGGGAAATTATTCTACTTTCATTGCTAACATTTTCTATATTCAATTGTATTATACACAGTCCATACTGGCAGGGGTTTTCTTTCCCCCATATATATGACTTCTGTTGTGTGATTATAAAAATGATACATGCTTATTGTAGGACATTTGGAAAATACAGAAAAGATAAGAGAAAAAATTTTTAAAGTGCTTATAATTCTGCCAAGAGATAATAAATTTTGACATTTTGTTGTATTTCTTACTTCAATAGCCTATCGCTTTATAAGGTTTCACATATATTCTTCAGAGCAATTATGGTTTCCAAAACCTCCCTCACTGGTACTCACGTTTACACCAGGAGACCCATACATTTTCCTTAGCTGAAGTGGACTAAGGAGGTAAGGCATCAAGAATGAGAGGAGAGAGAAAAATAGGGCTCAGAATCTCCTTTTCAGTTATGAACTTACTACAGCAAGAAATTAAAGGGCTCCCTTCAAAGTCATTCTCAGAAGGTTCTGATCTCATGACCTCATTATTGCCTTGTTCTTCTATTTAATCATGAGAGTTCAATATTAATACCATTGTCAAAGTTAGCACAGTTGTTTTTTATTTAGCACTTGGGTAAAATGCCACTATCTATTTTATTTTGTGGTACCCAGGCTAACCTCTCATTACTTTTCCTAATTCTGAGGCCTCTGGGCATCCTCTCCCTGCCACTGTCAGCCCTGGGTAGCCCAGGAGGCACAGAACAGTATGGATTGATGCTTGTTAAGAGGAACATGGAATACAAAACATGTTGAAGATACAGACTAATCTCAACTGGGGAAAATGTAGTTTTTTTTTTTAAAGTATAACTGACATAGTTGTACACACAGCACAACATAACCTATGAGATCCTGCTAAAACCACTTTGATGAACAGAAAAATGTGGGTTTGTTATAATTATACTTATAAGTAAATAATAGCTGTATCAATGGAATCCATGTTTTACGAAATCCATATTTTCAAGAAGAATGTAAAAAACAAGCTGTATAAGAAATATCATGGTAAATTTTACTGTACTAAGGAAACTCATTCTGCTTGCCTTCATCTTTAAGAGTAACCAAGTGATTTGTCCTTGGTGAACTTCCTATCATTTGAGAAATTTGAGAACTGGATAAACCTCTCCTGCCAATAGGCATAGACATCAGAGATCGCCAATTAGATCACGACAAATATTTAAGTCTGTGAAAATGTAGAAAAATGTGAACAATGCACTAAGGCTTTACTTTAATACAGGTTTGATATAAAAATGTCTTTTATCAATTTAATAGTAAGTGGTAGCAGTTATTTGGCATTTTTACCTTCTCATATAAATGAAAGGTTGCCTACCCTATGTCAGTCTCTCCTTTATTTTTTTTTTAATGAAAATTTACTGATATATGAAATTCCAAAGTCTGAGAACCAATGGACTTGCTAACTTCTACGATTTCTCAGAGTATACAATTTAGACATTAAATGTAATAGGGATATAACTTTAATTTTTCTGTAAAACTCAACACTATGAAAGTAGTCTTAGTATTCCTTAAAAGTGGTTTGCTGAATGGCCAACAGTACATGAAAGGTGTTTGATATCACTAATAATCAGGGAAATGCAAATTGAAACTATAATAAGATATCACTCATACTTGCTGGAATAGCTTTTATCAAAATGGTAGGAGGTTAAGTGTTGACAAGGATGTTGGGGAAAGAGAACCCTTGTACCCTTGGGGCAGGAATGTCCCTGGACACAGCCATTCGGGAAAACAGTGTGGAGGTTTCTCAGGAAATTTAAAACAGAACTGTGGTATGACTCAATGATCCCACTTCTGGGTATGTATCCAAAATGAATGAACCACTATCCCGAGAGACACCTGCACTTCCACGTTCATTGCAGTATTTTCCACAATAGCCAAGATACAGAAGCAACCTAGGTGTCCAGTACTAGAAGAATGGGTAAAGAATATGTAACATACACACAAACACAAGAATATTACTCAGCCAAGAGGAACAAGGAAATCTGGCCATTTGCAACAACATGGATGAACATGGAGGGCATTATTGCTGGGTGAGATAGGATAGACATAGAAAGATGAACGCTGTGTGATCTCACTTATATGTGGGATCTTTAAAAAAAGTCAAACTTACAGAAACAGAGAATAGGATGGTAGTTACCTGGGGGTGGGAGGTGGGGGAAATGGAGAGGTGCTGATAAAAGGCTACAAGCCTCCAGTTGTAAGATGACTAAGTTCTGGAGATCAAATAGAAACCACAATATCTACAGTTAATAATACTGTATCGTGTATTTGAAATTTGCTAAGACAGTAAGTCAGCATTCTCACCCTTCACACACACACGTCCAAAGATAATGAGAGGTCAGAGATATGTTAACTAACCTGATTGTGGTAATTATTTCACAAAGTGTATGTATATCACACCATTACAATATACACTTTACATATACAGGGATCTGTCCAGAAAGTACCCACCCATGAACTATGAAGAAGAGCCATTTATTGAAGAAGATACAAGAAACATTGTTCATAGGACAATGGTGCCTTAGTCCCCTTCAAAGTAGGCACCTTAGGGCCTCACATAGTTCTCCCAGTTGCTATCAGCTGCCCTGTTATATTTTCCTGAATCTCATCGACAGTCTGAAATCTCTTCCCTTTCAAAGGTGATTTTAGTGTTGGGAAAAGCCAGAAGTCACAGGGTGCCAAATCTAGGCTGTAGGGGGGGCTGAGTCACCTGGGTGATTTGATATTTCACCTAAAAACTCTGCAAGAGACATGATGCATGAGCAGGTAAGTTGTCGTGATGAAGCTGCCAATTACCAGTTACCATGGCTGCAGTGTTCTGAATCATCTGAATAGTTTTGGCAGAGGAATGTTCGAGCTTAAAGCAAAATTTGATGCAGATTCATTGCTCCATTCACTCCGACATTTTGAATGCAACAGCCACATAGCCACATGATCACTCAAAAGAGTTTATCATCCCCACTGACTAGTACAGTGAAGTTGTCATTGTTCACACATGTGCATTCCAGTGCACTCTCCTTGGCTGCCACGTTACATTGATGTTGCCCAAACCACTCATTATATTAACAATGATTGGACTTTTTCCAGACAGACCTCACAATTTGGTCGATTATTCCTCAATAAAGCTGGAAAAAGAAAATTGTTTGCTTTCATAGATAGTCAAAATATTTACCCTGCAATCTGGTTTATCCTACTAATTTGTTTAAAAGACTAACTGGGTTAAAATTGATTTTATAACTAGTTTGTTTAACTTTTGGGGGCTACATCTCTGAAAAGTAATACTTCTATTTATATAGCAGACTGTAATGTGTATTTTATATTGTACATTATTTTCTTTAATTTTATTCTATAAGTTGGGCATTATTACCTTTTAGGAATCAGGGGCTTGGAGAGCTGAAATAATTTTTGAAGTTCATTTCAGCCTCCCTCCAGATGATTCTCATGGTTCTGCCACATATAAGATTCTATTAATTTAAACATTTTTAATCCATTCCATTTTGTTTAATTTTGCATAATAGTTCAAATTATAATACTTACACAGAGGAATTATTTCAATGTGGAATAAATACTTGTTGAAAGTGTCTTTTTAAAAAGATTTTATTATTTTATTTTTAGAGAGGGGAAGGGAGGGAGAAAGGGAGGGGGAGAATCATCAATGTGTGGTTGCCTTTTGTGCACCCTCCCACTGGAGACCCAGCTGGCAACCCAGGCATGTGCCCTGACTGGGAATCAAACTGGTGACCCTTTAGATCACAGGTTGGCACTCAATCCACTGAGTCACACCAGCCAGGGCTTTTGTTTCTGTTTACACATTATTTTCATTTGTTTCGGGGTACTTTTCCCATTCAAAGTTGGGCTTTCCCTTATGGCTCATTTATGTACAAAATATTTACGATAAAATATATCGCAGAACAATAACATTATAACAATGCATCTTGTACTCCATAAACAATATGAACCTAAAAAACTCCTTCTTTAATAGCTTTTAAATACCAAAATATTACAAATAACTACAATTGAGGCATGTACATGTTTTATCCTATCAACTGTGGTGTATTTTTAGTATAATAATCTAAAGTAAGCTCTCAAGTTGGTGAAAAACATAGTTTTTATTTTTCTTATGAAATGACCCATTTTCAAATTGCATAATCATCTTGTCCACGAAAACTGCTAGAGCTTCTGACCATCCTGGATACTCTCTTTCCCACACCTCCAACATCCATTCCTGCTACTCTCCATCCAGAATACATCCTGGATGCACCCTTTTCTTCCCACCTCCACCGCAACAATCTTGACATAAGGATCCTCATGGCTCACCTGCATTAATACACAGGTTTCTTAGCTGGTCTCCTGTTACCAGGCTACATTTCACACTGAACCTAGAGTGATCTTATTGTTATGCATGATAGAGCCTGTCCTTTCCCTCTTGAAACAGCTCCAGTAGTCACCCACTGTGCTCAACACCAAATCCAATACCCCTAATGGCCTCAAGTCTCCATGCACTAGCCCCTCCTACTACTCTAACCTCTTCTGCTCTGCTCTGCTCTCCTCTCCTTTCCCGCTATAAGTCGGCCCACTAGACTTTCGGCTCCTGCACTCCACCAGGCTCATTCCTGACCAGCACCTTTGCCCATGCTGTTCCTTCTGTCTGGAAAAGCCCTTCAGATCCTTGGGTTGGACTGGCTTTTTCTCATCATTCAAAGCTCAACTTCCACAGAAAAGCCTTTTATTTGCAACATCCCCACCCTATTACTCTCTGTCAATCTGTTTTATTTTTTTCACACAGCCTTTCCCTTATTGCTGTCTGAAACTGTCTCTTTTATTGATTTGTTTATTGCCTTATTAGTGGTCTTTTCCACTAAATAAATGGAAGTTCCATGAAAGCAGGGCCTAGTTTATCTTTCTTCAGTGCTTAGAAGACTCAGAGCCTCATTAAGACTTTCACAGCAAGGCATTTTGGCCTTCCTTGGCCCTTCCCTCTACAAACCTATTAAAAATTGTATTTTATGACTACATTGCTAAAAGACAAATAGATTAATATCATACATTGAAACTTTTCTTTGACCTAAAATTTTTATTCTTTCTTTTGATTTCAAATAAATTACAACTTGTTTGTAGGCCCTCAGCATTGCACCTCCTCACGGGGAAGCACCCTGAGAACGGTGCCTGGACGAGACAGGTGTGGGTTATTGAGTGGGTTGTGAGTGATGGCCTGGAATTTAGGACAGCTGGGTGCACCTCTCTTCCACACAACTGATTAGTAATTACTAGTGTTAATCACCACTGGAGTCCTATATTTGTAACACAAGGTAAAATCAGATGGCTTTCTGTTTTCTCAACTCCTCTGAAGTTCAATGACAGTGTGGTCTGCATCAGATCATTTCCTCTTTTATTATGCACATTTACCATCTTCTATTGCTTTTGTGATTGTTTGAAGTGTTAGTCTTATCTCTGTAACTAGATTATAGATTCTTTCGGGCTGGAATTTTATTGCATTTAATGTTCCCAGACTCCATAACACATGATATATGATTAATATTTGCTGGTTATTTGTCTGTTACACTTTTAGATTATTACTACAGGAAAAATATAGAAAAAGATAAACTTTAGTCAATATATGGTTGGACACTGGCTCAAGAGAGGAGTGGCCTGAACGAGGCAGTGGGTGTTCTGGGGCAGAGCTTCCAGACTTTTTCAGGTGATGTCACAGCACAATGGGAATGGTCCTGTCTGACAGCAGACTCAGTTGAAGGAATGAGGCTTCCTGCAGCCAGGGCTGACTAGTGGAGGGCTCTGGATGTCCCAGACCCCACCATACCATATATGAGAACAGGATCTCTGCACAACAGAATCACATTGTGTTGGGAAGGAAAAATAATTTTCCCTCTGTCCTGCTAGGTTCTTGGCTGAACACGTTCCCCATAGTAAAAGACACATTAACAGGAAAAAAACAAACATAAGTTTAATAGCATGTATACCTCCTGTATCCATGGGAGATACCCAGGAAAGTTGAGAAAATCTCTAAAATGGCCCAAGACACTGCTTTAAATACCATTTCCAGCTAAAGACAAAAGATGTTGCCCTGGCCAGTATGGCTCAGTGGGTTGGATCATTGTCCCATATCTGAAGGGTTGTGGGTTTCATTCCCAATCAGGTACATACCTGGGTTGTGGGTTCAATCCCATGTCCAGACATGTAGGATCCCTGGTCCAGGCACCTATAGGAGGCAAGGAATCTATGCTTCTCTCTCACATCAGTGTTTCTCTCTCTGCCTTCCTCTCTCCCTTCTTCTCTCTAAAAAAAGCATTGAAAAAAAATGTCCTTGGGTAGTCTCTACGGTCAATTGATATTTGATAAAGGAGGCAGCGACATAAAATGGAGTAAAAATAGCCTCTTCAACAAATGGTGCTGGGAGAACTGGACAGCAACATGCAAAAAAATGAAACTAGAACACCAACTTACACCTTACACAAAAATAAACTCAAGATGGATAAAAGACTTAAATATAAATCGTGACACCATTAAAG
>PVIA01014423.1:0-27155 GCA_004024845.1 Tonatia bakeri
ATGACAAGCGCCATAAAAAAAAAAAAAAGAAATAGGTACAAAGAAAAAAATGGCAGTGAATAAGTACCTATCAGTAATAATCTTAAATGTAAAAGTATTAAATACTCCAATCAAAAGACATAAGATAGCTTAATGGATAAGAAAACATGACCCACAGAGATGTTGTCTACAGGAGGCACACCACAGAACAAAATTTTTGCACAGGCTGCAAATGAAGCGATGGGAAACAAATATACCATGCAAAGGAGAGAAAAAAAAGTTGGGGTGGCAATACTTACATCTGAAAAAAAGATTTCAAAACAAAGGCCATAAGAAAAGACAGAAAAGTCTCTACATAACACTAAAGGGGTTGATGCAACAAGAGGACATAACCCTTGTAAATATGTATGTACCCAGTATAGAAGCACCTAAATATATAAAGAAAATCTTGGTGGAATTTAAGGAAGAGATCGACAGTAATATAGTCACAGTAGGAGATTTTAAGACGCCACTGTCATCACTGTATAGATCTTCCAGACAAAATTATCAATAAGAAAACAGCAGCCTTTAATGACACACTCGATTGAATGAGTTTAAATGATATTTACAGAACATTCCATCCCAAAGCAGCACAATACACATTCTTCTCAAGTGCACATGCATCATTCTCAAAGATACATCACATATTAGGACACAAAATAAATCTTAACAAATTCAAGAGGTCTAAAATCATATCAAGTATTTCCTTGGATCACAATGGCATGAAACTAGAAATCAACTTCACTTAAAAAAACTCAAAAAACATTCAAATTCATGGAGGCTAAATCACATGTTATTAAATAATGAATCGGTTATCAATGACATCAAGGAAGAAATCAAAAATTACCTGGAAACAATGAAAATGAACATACAAACACCCCAAATCTATGGGACAAAGAGATGGCAGTCCTGAGATGGAAGTTCATAGCATTACGGGCCTACCTCAAGAAGCAAGAAAAATCTTAAATAAAAAATCTAATCCTACACCTAAAACACCTAGTAAAACAACAACAAACAAAGCCCAGACTGAGTGGAAGGAAGAAAATAATCAGGATCAGAGAGAAAATAATTAAGATCAGAGTGAAAAACAATTCGAAAGATCAATGAACTCAGCACTGGTTCTTTGAAAAGATCAACAAAATTGACAAACCTTTAACCAGACTCATCAAGAAAAAAAGAGAGAGGTCTCAAACATATAAAATCAACAACGAAAGAGGATAAGTGACAATTGGTATCACAGAGATACAAAGGATTGTAAGAAAACACTATGAACAACTGTGTGCCAAGAATCTGGACAACCTGGGCAAAATGGATACATTTCTAGAAGCATACAACTTTCCAAAACTCAATCGGGAAGAAGCAGAAAACCTGAAGGGACTGATAACAACTGATGAAATTGAAGCAGTAATCTACAAACTCCTAGCAAACAAAAGTCCTAGACCGGATGACTTTACAAGTGAATTTTTCCAATCATTCAAAAAAATACTAACACCTATCCTTTTCAAATGATTCCAAAGAATTCAAGAGGAGGAAAGACTTCCAAGATCTTTTTCAAAGCCAGTATTATCCTAATTCCAAAGCCAGATAAAGACACAACAAAGAAAGAAAAGTATAGGTCAATATCCCTGATGAACATAGATGCTAAAATCCTCAAGAAAATGTCAGCAAACTGGATACAGCAACACATTAAAAAAAAAATCATACACCATGATCAAGTGGGATTTATCCTGGGGTGCAAGGTTGGTATAATATTTGCAAATGAATAAACATGATACATCACATTAAAAATATGAAAGACACAAAATCACATAATCATATCAATAGATCCAAAAATACTTCTGATAAAATCCAGCACTGATTTACGATAAGAACACTCAGCAAAGTGGGAATAGAGGGGCCATACCTCAACATAATAAAGGCCACATATGAACAACCTATAGCCAACAGCACACTCAATGGGCAAAAATGAGAAGTGTTTCCCTTACAATCAGGAACAAGATGTGGATGTCTACTTTCACCACTTTTATTCAACACAGTACTGGAAGTCCTAGCACAGCAATCAGACAAGAACACATAAAAGGCATCCACGTTGGAAAGGAGGAAGTAAAACTATCATTATTTGCAGACGACACGGTATGGCGCATAGAAACCCTGTAGACTCTACCAAAAAATTATCAGACCTAATGAATTTTTCAAGTAGCAGTGTACAAAATCAATACTCAAAAATCAATGGCATTTTTACATATCAATAGTGAACTATCAGAAAGATAAATTAAGAAAACAATCCCACCCTGGCTGGTATGGCTCTGTGGATTGAGTGTTGGCCTACAAATGAAAGGTTCGCTGGTTCGATTCCTAGTCTAGGGCACATGCTGGTGTTGCAGGCCAAGCCCCCTACTGGGGGTGTGCAAGAGGTTAAGCACAAATTGGAAGTTTTCTTCCTCTCTTTCTCCCTCCCTTCCCTTCTCTAAAAATAAATAAATAAAATCTTAACAAAATAAAATTAAATGAAAAAGAAAACAATCCCACTTATTACCACCACCACAACAAAAACAAATTAAGGTAACTAGGAATAAATTTAACCAAGGAGATAAAAGACCTGTACTCAGAAAACTGCAAGACACTGAATAAAGAAACTGAGGAAGATACAAATCAGTGGAAGCCAATATTCCATGCTAATGGATTGAAAGAATTAACATCATTAAAATGTCCATACTCCCTAAAGCAATCTATACATTCAACGCAATTCCTATTAAAATACTAATGGCATATTTCACAGAGCTGGAATGAATATTTCAAACCTTTATATGAAACCAAAATAGACTCTAAATAGCCTTAGCAATCGTAAGAAAGAACAAAGTTGGAGGCTTCACAATACCTGATATCAAACTATTCTCTAAGCCACTATAATCAAAACAGCCCAGTAGTGGCATGAGAACAGGTATACAGATCAATGGAACAGAACAGAAAGTGCAAAAATAAACCCATGCCTTTATATTCAGTTAATATTTGACAAAGGAGACGAGAGCATACAATGGAGTAAAGACAGCCTAGTCAATAAATGGTGTTTAATAAACTGAACTGGTTCATGCAAAAAGACAAAACTAGACCACCAACTTACACCATACACAAGAAGAAACTCAAAATGGATAAACAGCTTAACTATAAGTCATGATACCATACAAATGGTAGTGGAAAACACAGTCAGCAAAATTTCAGATAACTTGCATAGCAATATTTTTGCTGAAATATCTCCCAGGGCAAGGGAAACAAAGGAGAAAATAAACCAATGGGACATCAAATCAGAAAGCTTCTGAACAGCTAAAGAAACCATCATCAGAATGAGAAGTTCCGGCCCAGATGGAGGCGAAGGAAGAAACACTTCACTTCCTCACACAACCAAAAGAAGGATAATAACCAATATAAAAACAAAACATAACCAGAACTGCCAGAAAATCAAACTGCATGGAATTCCAGCAACCAAGGAGTCAAAGAAACATTCTTCCAGACAGGTGGGAAGGGTGGAGATGGGGACAGAGAGGACGCACGGCAGGGCATGGCACGGACGGCAAGACAAGGCAGTGGAACACAGGTGAGGTGGGGCTGGCTGATGGGAGGGCCCCACATCACATGCAGAGACACCAGCAAGTGTCTCTGGGGAGTACAAGAGACCACAAATCCCAGGGTTTCAGTGCAAGAAACAAAAGACTCAAAGCCTCTGGCTGTAAAAACTGTGGAGGTTGCAGTGGAGGGAGACACCTCTAGTCTCACAGCAGAGTCTGTTAGAGAGGCCCAGGGGATCCTAAAACATACACAAACCCACCGACCTGCGAATCAGCACCTGCAAGGGCAAAATCCAATTGTGGGAAACAAGGGAAGTGACAGAAAGTAGAGCAAGGGCCAGGCAAGCGTCACTGTTCCCTCTCCAATGCCTCCCCCACAAATAGCACCACAACACAACAAAGTAGGTTGCCCTGCCCTGGCCAATACCTAAGGCTGCACCCCTTACCACTGAACAGGCCTGCAGAAACAACGAAATATGGTCCAACCGAAAGAACAGATCAAAACTCCAGAAAAAGAACTAAGACCAGAAGATAAGACAACCTATCTGATACAGAGTTCAAAACATTGGTAATCAGGATGCTCACAGAAATGACAGAGCTCTGTTGCAAAATGAAGCTACACAAACTCAAATAAAGGAAAATATACAGGGAACCAACAGTGAAGGGAAGGAAACCAACACTCAAATCAACAATTTGCAACAAAAGGAAGAAATAAACATCGAACTGGAACAGAATGAAGAAACAAGAGTTCAAGAAAATGAGGAGAGACTGAGGAACCTCTGGGACAACTTTAAACGCTCCAACATCTGAATTGTAGGTGTGCCAGAAGGAGAAGAGGAACAGCAAGAAGTGGAAAATTTATTTCAAAAAATAATGATGGACAACTTCCCCAATCTGGCAAAGGAAATAGACTTCCAGGAAGTCCAGGAAGCTTGGAGAGTCCCAAAGAAGTTGGACCCAAGGAAGCACACACCAAGGCACATCATAATTACATTACCCAAGATGCAAGATAAGGAGAGAACCTTAAAAGCAGCGAGAGGAGAGGAGAGCGTTACCTACAAAGGACTTCCCAAAATACTACCAGCTGATTTCTCAAAAGAAACCTTCCAGGGAAGAAGGGGCTGGAAAGAAGTATTCCAGTTATGAAAGCCAAGGACCTTCATCCAAGATTACTCTATCCAGCAAAGCTCTCGTTTAGAATGGAAGGGCAGATAAAGTGCTTCCCAGAGAAGGTAAACTTTAAGGAATTCATCATCAATCAGTCCTAATTATATGAAAGGTTAAAGGGACTTATCTAAGAAATAGAAGAAGATCAAAACCTGTAAACAGTAAAATGATAACAAATTCACAATTATCAACAACTGAACCTAAAAACAAAAACAAAAACTAAGCAAACAACTAGAGCAGCAACAGAATCACAGAAATGGAGATCATGTGGATGGTTATTAGTGGGGAAGGGGAGGGACGGAAAGGGGTGAAAAGGTACAGGGAATAAAAAGCATAAATGGTAGGTGCAAAATAGACAGGGGGAGGTTAAGAATAGTACAGGAAATGGAGAAGCCAAAGAACTTACATGTACAACCCACAGACATGAACTAAGGCATGGGAGAATGCTGGATGGTGGGGGTGGGGGAGCGGTGGTACAGGAAGGAGGGGAATAAAGGGCAGAAAAAAACTGGGACAACTGTAATAGCATAATCAATAAAATATACTTAAAAAAAGACAAAAGAAAAAGAATGAAAAGGGAACCCACTGTATAGGAGAACATATTTGTCAATGATACATTGGATAAGGGTTTTATCTCCACAATATGTAAGAACTTATACAACTCAACATCAGGAAGACAAACAATCCAATTAAAAAATAGGCAAAGGACCTGAGAAGACACTATTCCAAGAGAGACAAATAGATGGCACATAGACATTTGAAAAGATGTTTAACATCAGTAATCATCAGGGAAATGCAAATTAAAACCAAAATGAGGTATCACCTCACGCCTGTCTGAATGGCCATCATGAAGAAACTATCCAACAAGAGCTGGTGAGGCTGTGGAGAAAAGGGAACCCTGGTGCACTGTTGGTGGGAATGCAGCCTGGTACAGCCACTGTGGAAAACAGTATGGAATTTCCTCAAAAAATTAAAAATGGAACTGCCTTTTGACCTAGGGATTCCACTTCCAGGGACATATCTTATGAATCCTGAAACACCAATCAGAAAGAATATATACACCCCATGTTCATAACAGCATTATTTAGGATACCGAGATCTGGAAGCAGCCTTACTTCCTATCAGTAGATGAGTGGATAAAAAAGCTCCGCTTCATTTACACAATGGAATGCTACGCAGCAGTAAAAAGAAGTACCTTGTACCTTTTGCAACAGCATGGACGGACCTGCAGACAACTATGCTAAGTGAAATAAGCCAGTCAGTGAAAGACAAAGACCATATCATCTCACATGTGGAATCTAATAACAAAATAAAGTAGCAAGCAAGATAGGATATGAAGCATAGAAACATGGAACAGCCTGACAGCTGTAAGAGGGGTGGTGTGAGGTGGAGACTGTTTCAAGGAAGGTGAAGAGATTAGCCAACCAAAGAACATGTATGCATGACCCGTGCACACGGACAAGTGTGGGACTGTCTGAGGGAGTGAGGAGTCTGGGTACAGGGGGGGCAAAAGGAAAAAACTGGGACAATTCTAATACCATAAACAATAAAAAATTTCTTTTTTAATTTAACAAAAAAAATTACATCCCCAACTATAGTCCCCACTCCTCACTCCTCAGAAGACAAGAATTTTTTTCTCTGGTGAAGCTGAGCCAGGAAGGACCTGGAGACAGCAGATCAAGGGAAGCATGGTGAAAAAGACAGTGTACCTGAAGCCATTTCTCCAGGACACCCTCAAGAATATTGGTTGTCAGGCTCAGAGCCCCTGAGCAAGAATTCAGAGGAGAGGCTTCTCTGGAAAAGCTGCTGGATGGCTCTAGGGAATTCCACAAATACTGACACTGGAAGCCCCACAGAGAGACTGAGCCCATGGGTCTACGGCCAGCCTACACCTCAGACCTTTCACTCAGCCTTCAGCGCCTTTTTCTTGGACACCAACAGAAGACAGCCATGGACTGCCAGACATCTGAGGAAAGCCTCAGGACAAAACACATAACCCAAAACCGGGTAGGGGTGCGCAGAACAAGACAAGATGATGCAACGGAAGAGAACTTTAAAACTGCCCTAACTGATATCTTCAGAAAGACAGTATTTCCATGAAACAAGAACAGGATGCTACTTTCTGAAAAATTACAGAACAACTTCTTGAATATTTCAGGGATGGCAGCCAAAATAATCTAAACAGAAAGACTGGGCGATAAAGGTAAAAAAGTCTTGATGAAGTGGAATTGAAGGCAAAACAAAACAAAACAAAACAAAAACAAACCATGCTGCCCAAAGAGACGGGCAATTGGAAGAAAACAATTATAGGGGAACCGGGAGGTCCAAAACCAGTGAATGGGAGCATCAAGGAGATTATTATCAAACATAAAAAATGTTTCAGGAATGAGGGGGCAAAGCCCCCAGGTGGAAAGTGCTCATCAAGCAGCCCACACAAGGAATTCCACGTGAACACAGAAGGCCCCCTGGCCTGCGATCTCAGAGCACAAAGGAGAGAGGGAAGAGCCTGAAAACTTTGGAGGGCGAGGTGGGTTCACGTCACCAAGGACTGAGTGCATGTTGCCACTGAGCTTCTCCACAGTCACCATGGAAACCAGTGCAGAGAGGGAGCAGTTGTGAGGAAGAATTATCTTCAGGCTAGACGTATGGACACAGCCAAACTAATACCAACCAAGCAGAATTAACACATTTTCAGGAACAGCCAAGTCTTCAACATTGACCTCCTATACAGCCCTTCTCAGGAAGATTCTGTCAAAACAAGGAAGAAAACCAAGATATGGAATTCAAGAAACAGAGAATCCAACACAGAAAAAAATAGGGAACAGAGACACACATAACAACATGGATAAATCTTAAAAATATTATTGTGTAAAAGAAACCAGACACAAAAGAGCACACACAATATGATTCCAGTTTTATGAAACGGTGGAAAGGTAGTATTAATCTGCAGAAACAGACAGTGGATCAGTGACTGCCGGGGCTGGGTGAGGTGGGAATGGAGAAGCAGCAGCAGGGAACAACTTCCAAGAGGCACAGTAAACCTTCGAGGGTGAGGGAAATGCTCTGCATCTTGTTTGTGGTGGTGGTCGTGATAACATGGGTGTTCACATCTATCAAGACTCACTGAGGCCCTGGCAGGGTAGCTCAGTTGGTGAGAGGGTCATGCTGATACCCTGAGGTTGTGGGTTCCTTGCCTGGTCAGGGCACACACAGGAAGTGACCAGGGAGGGCATAAACTAAGTGGAACAGCAAGTGGGTGTCTCCCCCTCTCTCCCCTTTCTTCTCACTCTCAAAAATCAATGAAAAATTTTTTAAAAAATTACAAAACTAGAAAACTCATTGATATTGTATACTTAAAAGGGTGTACATTTTTTATGTTGATTACTCTCAATAAAATTGATTTTTTTTTTTCAATATAGCAATAGCTGTGAAGTAGGTCTAAGGAGCAACTAATTCAAACTAGAAGTGGAAGTTCTAGTTTGGACTCCATGGAAGTCTCCAGAGTAAAATGGAATTGATTACTATGGACTGAATGTGCATCCCCCCCAGTTCCCCCAATTCATGTTGAAGCCCTAACCCCCTCATGGCCATATTGGAAAAGCAGCCTTTAAGGAGCTGATTAAGGTTAAATGAGGTCAAAGACGTAGAGCCCTGATATGATAGAACCACTGGTGTCCTGATAAAAAGGGTGGAGACACCAAAGACCCCTCTCTCTGCCAAGTGAGGACACAGCTAGAAAGGGGCAGTCTGAAAGCCAGGAAGGGAGTCCTCTCCAAAAACCAAAGCCTGCTGCAACCTTAATCTTGGGTGTTGCGGTCTCCAGAATTGTGAGAAAATAAATTCCTGTCATTTAAGCCACCCAGTCTATGGTATTTTGCTGTGGCACCTCTAACAGACTAAGATGGTATGTCTAGGTATGGAATGCATGTATCCTGCTTCCCAAGAGTTTGCTTTAGGCAAACTTAGGTGTTTCGTAAAAGCAAAATGGCATAATGCAAATCCGCTTAATGTATGTTTTTGGAAAGTAGAAGATACTCCTCACTTTATGTCATTTTGGCTTATGAAAGATTTCTTCAGAATGCTGTACAGTTGTTCCTCAGTATCCACAGGCCATTACTTCCAGGACCCCCACAGATATAAAAATCTGTAGATGCTCATGTCTCTGATATAAGATGACTTAGTATTTGCACATAACCTGTGCACATCTTCCAGTCTACTTTAAATCGTGTCTAGACTACTGGTTTTGTTCCCAGCTTCCACCACCTCCAGGTGATGAGGTGGAGTCCAGGGGGAAGGCAGAGAAGGCCAGGCCTGGCCCTCCCGAAGTTCACAAGGGCAGACAGGCCACCCCCGAAGTGTCTTTAAACCTCTGCCATGGGACCTGCAAGGCATCTGGAAAGGGGGGAGAGAGCGAACAGTTGGGTGGAGGGGCACACGACCCACTGCCACCGCCCTGCTGCCTGCGCTGCCAGCCTGTGATGCCACTTGCGCCTCTGTGGGCAATTTCCCACGCCTGAGGGGCCTGGAGGGCAAGGGGCTGCGAGGGTATATAGGGAGCAGATGGGGAGGTACGGGTGCAGTGAGGGGTGTGAGGGAGGAAACCCAGATGGAGGGGCCTGGCCCTGGGGCCTGGCGGGCGGAGGTCAGCTGAGATGGGGGCGGAGGTCAGCTGAGTTGGGGGCAGACGCCAAGAGAAGGTGGCCAGATGTTGAACCAGGAGATCTGTCCAGGTCAGGCTGCAGTCTGGCGCACATGCTGGAACTTGTCTGGCCACAGAGAACACCCAGGTGCTTCGGCGCCAAAGGCCACCTTCCCCAGACTTGCCAGCCCCAGGAACGTGGGGGAGAGGAGCCCGACAGCGGGGTGGGGGTGGGGTGGGGGTGGTGCACATGGCCAGGAGCCCCCTCCCAGCTCTCTCCAGACTCTTGCGATAGGAGGCGACTGTGACCAAGAGGCTAGATTATTTATAATACGTAATATGAGGCAAATGTTATGTAAATAATTGCTATGCTAAAGTCTGTACATGTTCAGCAACCATCATAGGCCTAACTAAATAGTACATGTCAGCAACAAGGTAGCTTCCGCCACCAATACTTTTTACCTGACTTTGATTGAATCCATGGGTGCTGAACTTTCCATGGCCTGGAAACCTGTATCCTACTGAGACCACTGGATAATATGTGAGCAATTGGCATAAGCATATTTTTCAAACGAATTTTTAAAAGGCAGTTATTAACTCTAGAAAAACAAAATTATCCAAGAAAAAAACAATCATAGTATACTGACTTAGCAGAGACTAAAAATAGATTACTACATCACGACAGAGAGGGAAAAGAAATGTTAAGAGAGCTACATCTTATCCATCACAAGAGGAAGACACTCATGACTAACATCAAGAAATCAAGAAATAGCAGCACACAGCTTACAATTTCAAGATGTGCTCTGCAAGTTATTTCCTAAGACATAGACAAAAGAAGTAAAAGCACCTGCCCACCAAATTGATAAGTCTGACTTTGTAAGTAACACGCAATATTCTGTGATAACGATTTTTGTAGGGCTTTAAACAAAGGAGTCCAGCGAAGTCAAACACCGTGGAGTAGTGAACATAAGGACTTTCAATATCCAGATCTATGAACCAGAAGTCACTACTGATCTTAAAAGACATTTCAGTGGGTTGGTAGTGGAAGAAGTCACACTGCACTGGGTTCAAATGGAAGGTACAAATGCTAGTGGAACACTATTTAAAAACACACCTCCCTCTGCACATTGTATTCCTGACCCGCACTTCATCCATTGGCAGGACTTGTTCTCTCCTACTCACTAAACACACATGAAAGAACAAAATGAAACAGTACAGTACCCCAGTCTGCCCTCCTCTTGTCTCAGGAGATCATGTCATCTCAAGAAACGTGACATGCTTCCATCAGCAAGTGAGAGAAAAGGAATGGGCCACTTTCTTTTACTCATTCAACACACACTTACTAAGAGCCTTTTGGGGACCTAACAGGCCAAGTTCTTCTAGATGACAGGAACACAGAAGTGAGGACAAAGTCTTACCTTCCAGGGGGTCACAGCCTAGTTGAGGGACCATTACATCAACACATACATTCTACTATCATGTAGTACTTGCTATAAAAGACAATAAGTAAAGTACAAGAGAGAAGCAAGAACTGATCACCACAGCCCTAGCAATGCTCAACAGCCAACATCTAAACCTCATTCCAGGCTGGGAAGAAAAACTTAGGGGCCCTCGACTAGATGGATCCCTGCAGCACTCAGTAACCTAGTTCCTGGAGATTAAACCAATGTGTTCAGTACGTGAATAATGCAAAGTAATTTCTATGTTGCTCAACATCAAAGCAGTTGTGTGCCCAGAGAACCCTGGAAAGGTTCAGTGCTATACTTCCATAGCCATTCAGATTCTCATGCACCTTCGGTCTAATTTTCTGTGGACCCTGGGGTGTGTTTAATGATTTAATAGAGGGGAGTGAGCATTCCTCAGAAAAATAAACTGAGACAACTACTTTGCCTAACTTCAAACCATGAAAATTTCTGCTGGGGTAAATAAGCCTCTGACTAGCTGTAATCGAGGTCTCCCAAGAGCCCTCTTGGGCCCCACTGTTCATACTTACAGTGCCGGTTGGACTCTCAAATATCCCAACCTTGCCAGCCTCCAACACCTGGTAGAGCTCTGCCATGAAATCTTCCTGGATGGAATAGGGTGTGAAGGGAAAAGGGAAATGGATGCCACCAATCTCCTGGGTTTTATCAGCCATCATCCTAAAAGGGAGAAGAAACACCTTGTAGTTCTCTGATGAGCCAGAAAGAACTGGCTTGAAAACTAGAACAATTCCTAAGAACAGCCTCAGGACCAGTTATGGAACTTCTCCTTAGGTTGTACGTTTTTTTCACAAACACACACCACGCACTCTCCATCATGTGCATGTCCCCACGAAGCCGTATCAAATCATGGGGAATCCATCTAGTGACATTTATCACAAGTGGCTCTAGAAGAAGGAAGCCTTCTATATGGGAACTCCCTGCCATTTCACCTGAGATGCTTTTGCTGCTTGGATAGCCTTGTAGTGCCCCTAGGAAAGCCTTGGAGATTTCCTCTGGGATCAGAGGTGTTGCCTATAATCATGTCTCCAGCCTTCCTTCTCTCCCTTGTCCTCAGGGCAGCATTTGCATGACACATTTGCTTCACTTTATCCTGTGAAAAAGATCTCTAAGTAAAATCATGGCACACCGGCAGTAAATTACAAGTACCATTACAGCTTTTCTTATGTGGCACAGATTAATATACATACCCCTATTTTACAGATTATCTTTAATTTGCTTGTTAGTTCATCCTACCCTCCACTTCCAGTACCAGCCAGAGCTGCCTCCACAGAATGGTTGGGCCTCAAGAATCAGAGCTTTCTGTCTGGCTCCGGACTGGCAGAGCGCTCTTCACAAGGACTACGCCCAGCTGGAAGAGCTCCACACACGGAGACCACGGCATCTCTGTCCCTTGCCAGGCCAAGGTCTAAGGCACACTCTTCAGCTCTGTGTCTATGTCATCTTTTTGTCCTCTTCTGAACCTGATTTCTCTGAGACAGCGTTTGCATCTAAGGGACTTCCTTCCCGTAGTCACACTTGGAGGACTGACTCTTCCATCCTGGTCCCACACTCTCTCTTTGGAAGTCACTGCTCCAAGCTCTTTAGCAGGCCCATATTTCACAAGTACAAACATGAATAACCCTAAAACCAGTAGCATCTTTGTTACCTAACTAGCCTCAATAAAACCAACAGCAATGTCTGTTCGACATGAGGGGAAAGGCAGTTGCTGTAATGTTCTTCCAGATACAGTTTAGGGGCAGTTCAAATGACTGCAGAGGTGGAAGGATGCACTACAGGAAGAGTGACTTTAAAAAACGTGGACAATTCAATAACAAGAAGGAGGCATGTAATCAAATAACCATGACAACGTGAAGGGACAGAGAAAGGCATGTAACAAATTTTGAGCACCTATGTGCTAAGCACCCCACAGGCCCTGTTGCTTTTATTATCTCATTTAATCTGAAAAACACTTAAGGATGCAGTTGTTGCATACAGATACTTACAGAAATGAAATAATTGTTCAAAGTCTCAGCTAGTTAAAGGAAGACCAGGGATCCAAACCCAGGTCCATATGACTGTTTTAGTCAAATTTAACTGGCTGCAGGAGATAACCAACAGACGTAAAAGGGAGATTTATTGAAAAGATACCTATTGAGAACTGAGACCATCTGGAAAAACCAAGAACAGGAGCCACCACCAGGGTGGGAGTTCTGGCGCACTGGAACTACTGACATGCTCAAATCTCGAAACAGCTCCCAGAGCCTCACCAACCAGTAAATACCCATGGGTTTTCATTCTCCGGCTCATTCACATGCCAGATGGAGCCACTAACTGACCTCCTCTGCTTATTCACAGCTTCTGCTCATTGAGAACTTCAGCCTGCACATTGTCACTTCAGCCCTCTGTGCCTTTTAGCTTCAGCTCCCACTACCACAAAATGCTTCTCATGTTTCTCAGTTCTAAATCTCAAGAGAAATATCTGATCAGCACCTCCTGCCCTTTTAAGGCCACCCTACAGAAGGGTAAAGCACCAGCCTGACCTGACCCTCCTGGGCCTTGCACTTGCTGCCCTCCCTACTCCCACCCCAGCCCCTGCCCCAGGGAAGGATGAGTCCTCAACAGTTAGGGACACTCAGCTCCTCAGAGAAGCCTCTCTCTCTGTTTCGCCATCCTAGTGGGCAAATACCCTTCCTCCAAATACAGGCACGTACGCGCACACACACACACTGCTCTACTGTTTTATTTTTAAGATTTTATTTATTTATTTTTAGAGAGGGAAGGGAAGGGAGAGGGGGAGAGAGAGAGAGAGAGAGGGAGAGAGAAAGAGAGAAACATCAATATGTGGTTGCTGGGGGACATGGCCTGCAACCTAGGCATGTGCCCTGACTGGGAATCAAACCTGCAATGCCCGGTTCACAGCCCGTGCTCAATCCACTGAGCTACACCCGCCAGGGCTTTTTTTTTTTAAGATTTTACACTGCTCTACTTTAAGTCACTCTTTTATTTCAATACTCTATGTTTAATTTCTTCACAGCCCTTAGCACTCACAGCTAACTGGGTTGGCCAAAAAGTCCATGTAGTTTTTTCCCCATAAAATAGAGACACGATTTTCATTTTCACCAATAACTTTATTGACTTGAATATTTTGAGTATGTTGGCTCTCTCCCACATGGTGTATAGTTGATTGTTCTCAATTAATGCCTCGTTTTGTTTCCTATCAACTTTGACTGGTCTACCCGATTGTGGAACATTGTCCTGGAGAAATCTCCAGCACCAAACTTTGCAAACCACTTGTGACACGTTTGACCAGTCACAGTACCTTTTCCATACACTGTGCCAATCTTTTTTGTGCTTCAGTTGTATTTTCACCTTTCTTGAAATAATGAAGCATAAATGCTGAAAATGTTGCTTATTTTCTTTCTTCTTCAATATTAAAATGGCGACACAAAAATTCACCAGTTTTGAACATAATGGGAACTGTGCACGAAATTGATGTAACCCAGCAGCCAAAGCGAATGGACTGGAATGCACATGCGTGAACAATGACGACTTCACTGTACTAGTTAGGGGGTTGGTAGATGCCACTGAGTGACTGTGTACATTGTGTGGCAGTTGCAAAATGACTGAGTGAGTAGAACAATGAATCTGCATCAAATTCTGTGTTAAGCTTGAACATTCCTCAGCGGAAGCTATCCCGATGATTCAGAAGGCCACAGCTATGGGCAACTGGTGATTGGCAGCCTCATCAGAATAACATTCCCTCTGATGCATCATGTCTTCTGCAGTTTTTTTTTGCAAAACATCATACCACCCAGCTGATTCAGCTCCCCTACAGTCCACATTTGGTGCCCTGCAACTTGTGGATATTGCCAAAACTAAAATCACCTTGGAAATGGAATAGATTTCAGACCGTTGATGAGATACTGGAAAATATGTTGGGGCTGCTGATGGCAACTGGTCTGAAGGTGCCTCCTCTGAAGGGGACTGAGGCACCATTGTCCTATGTACAGTGTTTCTTGTATCTTCTTCAATAAGTGTCTCTAGTTTTCAGAGTACATGGCTGGGTACCTTCTGGACAGACCTTGTAGGCAGCATGTAAGAAGTGACCTTGTCTGTCTTGTTTTTCCCTGCCCTTAGCACTCAGAGAGCCAGGTGCTTTGGCAACTAGAAGGCATTCAGTAAAAATCTGATGCATAAATAAAAAGCCAGTTTGACATGGAGGCTGTAGGTGGAGGTTTCTGTTCTTCAGAGGTAGAGGTGGAGGATGCCCTGTGACTTAAATATCTACTCCACAGGACAGTTTTTTAAGTTTCAAACTGTCTTCATATAACCTCACAACAACCCTGTGTGGCCAGTATTTTTATCAGTTCCATTTTACAGATGAAGAAACTGACACTCAGAAATATTCAGTGATTTGCCCAGAGTCAATGAGCAACTGCCTGAACCTGAGCTTTGAACGCACATCTGCCAGACAGTCGAGACCCTGACTCTCCCTTCTCACCAGGATAGGCGGGGTGAAGAGACTTGGTTAGATTAACAACCTGAGAGTGACAACAGGAAACAATACAGAAAGATGGTCATTATTATTTCACTCACTGTCGGTGGTAATTATGGATCTCACTATTCCAGAAGTGGCACAAAGCTAAGTGAGAAGTTAAAGAAGGGTTTAGCTCCCACCAGGTGGCACAGATGGCCAGAGCTTTGCCCCATACACCAAAACGTTGCAGTTTGATTCCCAGTCAGCGTAAGTACCTGGGTTGAGGGATTGATGCCTGGTCTGGGTGCCCATGGGAGGCAACCAATGTTTCTCTCTCCTTTCTTCTCTCTCTACAATCAATAAACATACCCTCGGGTGAGGATTTAAAATAAGGGTTAAGATAAATCCATGAATAGTGGATGCACTAAGCACACCTTTTAAGGGTGCTTGGTGTTGCTTTCTCTGACCTCTTCAGGTTGGTTGCAGGGGGGACAATCATGACCTCCCACACTAGTTCTTCCTAGAATTCCCCACCAGCACTAAGGCACATACCAGCACAGGAAACTTTACGCTCATTAACTGTGAAGGAACCTCAGGTACATACTCCTAAAGTGTTCATGTTCTTCAGTCTTCAATTATCACTCCTTATTTACTTGGGTATAAACTACCGTGACAGACTGAACTGCGTCCCAACCCTCCCACAGAGTCATGTGTTAAAGCCCCAACCCCCAACAAGAGACTATTTGGAGACAAGACTTTTAGGAGGTAATTAACACTAAATGGAAAAGGTAACTGAGATTAAATTAAGTCATGAATTGTGAGATCTTAATCCTCATAGGAGGAAGAGAGAGACCTCTCTCTTCAGCAGCCCTGTGCAGACAAGAAGGGAGCCTTCTGCAAGAGAGGAAGGGGGTTCGCACTGCTGACTGAATAGGCTGGAACCTTGGTCTTGGACTTCCCAGCCTCTAAAACTGTAAGAACATTCTGTTCTTTAAGCGATGCAGCGTATGTTATTATGTTATGGAAACCACAGAAGGCAGAAACAACTATGTTCCATACACTATTTGGCTTTTAAGCTTCTAAAATGCTTTAACTTCACACACCTGGGGAGGCAACACTGCCTCAAAACAAAACGTCTCCTACACTTGCTGGGAACCAGAGCCACAGTATGCAGCAGAGCCGCAATGCTCCCACAGCTGGGCACATGTCCTGGCCCTACAACCCTGCTCTGGCCTGTCTCCCTCCCAGCCCCATCCTCAGACCTCTCACACTGTGTAGGAAAAACCTGCTACTTATTAGTATTTACTTTTACCTTTCATGGGACATCCTCCAACAATGTGGTCAGTTCCACTCATCCGAATGTTCTCGATTTGGACCTCACTCCACCTTGATTTTCTGAAGGGCAGACACTAGGGAAGAGACATTAACAGTGTGGGCTCTGGAGTCACACTGCCGAATTTGGGATTCCAGCTGTATTCGTGCCTCAGTTAACACCCCTAACCCTCAGTTTCCTCATGCGTAAATGAGAGGTCAAAGCGCATACTCACAAGGTTGCAGTGACCACTAAAGATATTTTATGAAAAGCGCTTAGCGACTTGGACTACTGAACCCCTGGTGCATATTTGCTACAGCGACTCCAAAGCACGGCTCCAGTTTAACCGCAGCTCCCGCCCTCACTCACCTCCCATTCCCCTTCGCATTGGTCTATCGCCTGTCCATCACGCCTTAGCCCCGCCCCTTAAGATCCGGAAGGGTTTTCCCGCTCCGGACTCCCCCAACCCCACTTAGTAAGCTTCTAGTTTTCGCTTACCCCGGAGTTTGCCCTTTCTCACTTCCTTTCTCCTCGTCCTAAGCTTCGTTACCACTCCGCAGCCGCTCACCCTATTTTCCCGAAGAACAGCTTTCCTTCAGGGAAGGCTGGCGAGTCAGCAGAGCGAACGTAGCTGAATTCAAAATCGCGGCTCCCGTGAACCACGGCAACCCCAATAGGATTCCGCCTCTCCGCCACGCCCCCGCCCCACTGCGCTTGCTCACACGGGCCTCCCGCGTGTTTTTTTTTCTCTCTCTCTCTGCCCCACTGCGTCTGCGCGGCTGGTCCCCAGTGGGGGTGCTTTATTTCCCGCAGTGGGGTCGCTGGACGAGATGGACGCTCAGAATCTCTTTCCGGAGCGCGGCCTTGGCGCTTGATGCTGAACCTCCGCTGCGCTCCCGCCCAGTGCAGAATGTTTGATCCTCCGCTAATTAACGCTAGAGGTACCCAGCGCTCTAAAGTTGCTTGACTTGGTCAAAGTGTCAGATACTCACTAGACACCGCAGGGCCAGAGTGCTGTGCCCGAGAACTGAGAGTCCTGTATGCCGATCCCCGCCATTGTCGGGCCTTAATATGTACCAACCTGTTATTTTACCTCGCAATGGACGGTACACACCTCTACTGGGTTGTGCATGGGTTGTGCAGGAACTAGAACGTCTTTTTTTTTTTTTTCCAATTACAGTTGACATAAAACGTTAGTTTGAGGAGATACTGATTAGAGGTTCCTGTAACTTACGAAGTAAGCGATCACCCTGAAAAGTCTGCTACCCACCTGATACCACATGCAGTTATTAAAATATTACTGGCTTTTCCCGTACACTCTATTTTACCCCCTACCCACGTTATAATTATAAGTGGCAATTTCTACTTCTTAGTCCCTTCACCCTTTTCACCCATCGCCCAAATTCCCTCCCATCTGGCAACCCTAGCAACCATTAAATTGTTCTGTGCATCTGAGTTTTTTTCTGTTTCGTTTGTTCGTTTATTTTGTTTTGTAGGGCCCACAGGAGTGAAATCGTGGGGTATTTGTCTTTGTCTCATTTCACTGAGAATAATACCCACTAGGTCCTTCCATATTGTCACAAGTGGCAAGATTTCATTCCTTTGCGTGGCTGAGTAACATCCCATTGCATATGTACCACATCTCTGTCCATTCGTCTATGGACACTTATGTTGCTTCCATTTCGTGGCTATGTGAATAATGATGCAATGGACTGCATATATCTTTTCCAATTAGTGTGTTGGATACCTTTGGATGAATACCCAGAAGTGGAATTGCTGGGTCATAAGGTAGTTCTATCTTAATTTTTTTGAGGAACCTCCATACCGTTTTCCACAGCAGCTGCACCAATTTACAATCCCACCTACAGTACATGAGGATTCTTTTTTCTCCACACCCTCACCAACAATTGTTTGTGGATTAACTGATGATGGCCATTCTACAGGTATGAAGTGATACCTCATTGTGGTTAATTTGCATTTCTCTGATGATTAGTGATGTTGAGCATCTTCTCATATGCCTATTGGCCATCTGTATATGTCTTTTTGGAGAAATGTATATTCAGGTCCTTTGGCCATTCTTTAGTTGTATTTTTTTGGTGTTGACTTGTATGACTTCTTTATAAATTTTGGATATTAACTACTTGTCGGATGTATCATTGGTGAATATGTTCTCTCATTCAGTGGGTTTCTTTTCATTTTGTTGATGGTTTCCTTGGCTGTGCAAACACTTTTTTTCCCAACACCATTTATTTCTTTAAGTATATATTTTTAAGGTACATTTTAGGGTGAGAAGTCTTTCCTTTTTAGATTTTATTTATTTATTTTTACAGAGAGGAGAAGGGAGGGAGAAAAAGAGGGAGAGAAACATCAATGTGTGATTGCCTTTCACACACCCCCCACTGGGCACCTGGCCCAGAACCCAGGAATGTGCCCTGAGTGGGAATCAAAATGGTGCCCCGGCAGTGAATTCACTGAGCCACACCAGCCAGGTCTTCAATGATATTTTCTTAATCATGTTACAACAGTTGCTCATTTTTTCTCCCTTGTATCCCCCTATGCCCAGTATACACATTCCCTCCAGCATTCCATCCCTCCCACCCTAGTTCATGTCCATGGGTCATACATATAAGTACTTTGGCTTCTCCACTTCCTAATACTATTCTTAACATACCCTGTCTATTTTGTACCTACCAGTAATGCTTCTATTCCCCGTGCCTTTTCCCCCATTCTCCCCATTCCCACTGGCTGCTGATAACCCTCCATGTGATCTCTATTTCTGTGAACCTGTTCTTGTTCTAGTTGTTTACTTAGTTCATTTTTTTGTAGGTTCAGTTGTTGATAGCTATGAGTTTGTTGTCATTTTACTGTTAATAGTTTTTGATCTTCTTTTTCTTAAATAAGTCCCTTTAACATTTCATATAATAAGGGCTTGGTGATGATGAATTCATTTAACTTGACCTTATCTGTGAAGCACTTTATCTGCCCTTCCAACTCAATGATAGCCTTGCTGGATACAATAATCTTGGATATAGTTTCTTGCTTTTCATCATTTTGAAAACTTCTTTCCTGCCACTTCTTGCTTGCAAGGTTTCTTTGGAGAAATCAGCTGATAACCTTATGGGAACTCCTTTGTAGGTAACTCTTTTCTTTTCTCTTGCTGCTTTCAAGATTCTCTCTTTATCTTTAACCTTTGGCATTGTAATTGAGTCTTGGTGTGGCCCTCTTTGGGTTCATGCTGTTTGGAACTCTCAGAGCTTCCTAGACTCGTATGTCTATTTCCTTCACCAGATTGTGGAAGTTTTCTTTCATTATTTTTTCCAGTAAGTTTTCAATCTCTTGCTCTTCCTCTTTTCCTACTGCCACCCCTGTGATTCGGATGTTGGAACATTTAAAATGTCCCAGAAGTTCCTAAGCCTGTCCTCATATTTTTTGAATTCTTCTTCACTCTATTCTGGTTGACTGCTTATTTCTTCCCTCTGATCCAAATCATTGATTTGAGTCCCAGTTTCCTTCCCTTCACTGTTGGTTCCCTGTATATTTTTCTTTATTTCACTTTGTATACGCTTCACTTCCTCCTTCATTTTGCAGTGGTATTCAATCATTTCTCTGAGCACTTTTATTACCAGTGTTTCCAAGTGGGCCAATGTGGTGGGCCAAAGGTAGGCGGCAGCTGTCCACACAGGCTCCCACCTGGTGGCCCCACAAGGGACCCAGATGCAAGCTATGTCCCTGGAAGGAAAAGCACATAGGGGAATGAAGGACAGGGTCCACAAAGCATGGCCTCCTGTGGTGCCACCTATTCCCTTTGGGGAAGGTCAGAGATGGTGTAGGGAGGTCTGTGTAGCATAAAAATGAAGCATTGTTTTGAGGGGAAATTTTGAGTGCACCATAACAGGATTACATGGTATTGGGGGTGAACAGAGCCTGCACACTAGCAGATCTACCCCTCTTGATTTTAATCAGATCAGGGGTGTAAATGATAAATCTGGAGCTATAAGCACATTGTCTCATGTGATCTCTCTGTCATCATTGCTAAAACAAAACACACATTGAAAGAGGAAAATGCTCACGCTCCTGGTGCCGTGGGTAGGGGTCTTGTATGGGACAATTGAGACAGCCTCCTGCAATGTTGGGGTGAGGCCTGCTCAGAGTAGGGAGCAGTACTGAGATGATGCCCTAACTTTTTTTATCATTAAATTCACTTTGTTGACTTAAGTTCTAAATTAAGTATCCTATCAACTCCTGCCAGTAAAAGAAGTTAATGTTTGTGAAGCACTTAGAATAGTGCCTGGCATTGTTGGCTACTGTTTTCATTATTGAAGCTACAGTGTTTCAGCTACTGACTTCTGATAGCTTGAATGTAGAAACATTTGTCAGGGTTACTGGAGAGTGACCGGGTCAATGCTGATTGGCTCAGTGTGCTTGCCTGATGGGTTTCATAGGCAAGGAGGAAGAAAGATGGAAGTAGCAGCTGGTACACACTGTTGTTTGTCCTGGTCAAACGTCTTATGTTGGCATCTTCTCTAAATGAAATGCTCTCCAGTCCAGTACCTCCCTTTAGTGATGTCCCCAATACACGGGCAAGCCCTCTGGGAAGTGTGGAAGCTGCATGCCTGTTAGTGAAGCAGGAACCCACTGTTTTGCAAAGATGGGGTAACACTAACATGGTTTCACTGGGGTTGGGCCTGAGGCCCGTCACTCCACTGAGGAGAGCCACCTCTGAGCCATTGTGGGGGTGCCCATGTGATCCCACTGGGATTTAGAGACTCAACTGATAAGCCTTGGCTCCAGGCCTGCCCCTTGGCCCGGGAGGGAGGGAAGGCCAAGGCTCTCTGGTTCATACAGACCCACTGCTCTCCTGGGCCTTGGCCTGCAGATGTTCATAATGTCTGGGAGTGACTCTCTACCACTGGACTACTGGCAAGAGAGGTGTATGCCAGGGTCTCCGAGGGGGGGATCCTTTTAGTCAGGTTGTCTGCTCCCAAGCCACATAGCTGTAAAGGACTAACCTGCTCACTTGGCCACTACCAGTATCCCCAATCCTTTGCTCTTTGCCCCAATCTGCTCAGAGACTCTAATCTCAACTGCCTCTGGGCTGCCTGCCCCTTCTCCTGTTTGTAGAATCACCTCCAGCCTCAGTGAACCAAACCTAGCCAGCCCTGCCCTCTCTGTCTAGCTCCCTATCCTGACCACCGTGCACCCTCTCACTCTGGCCTCACTGCCTGGGAAAATGTTGCCCACCCTGCTGGTTAAATGGCCACCCTGGTTTGACCTCCATGGGCCACCCTGACAGTAGCTTGCACAAGCCCTCTGTGGGATACTGGGAGCCATGCCTCGAGGCTGGGACCTTGGCTAGTCCTCTTTACTGCAAGTGGTATCAATCTGTCTTCTTTTGAGAACAGAATACCAGGCTTCTGTTGGAAAGGGCAGGCTCTCCCCCGGCTCCCTGGGCAAATGCCAGGGTGTCCTTTGGGTCAATTCAACCTTTGATGACGGCTGTGAGGGGAATAGTCTGACAGCGATTACTGGTAGGAAACACTCCTTTTCTCTTCCCTCTCCTCTCTTACATTACATAACTAGCAGCCCGCCCGCGCCCCCTCCCTTTCTCCAGAGTGTGTTGATATCCTGTTTTTGAAATAAACATTCAACTGTCTTGACCAACTTCTTTGGTAGGGAAAAACAACTTCATATGTCTTTGCATGAACTAACCATGTAAGTCCTTCCTGGAAAATGTCGAGTGAAATCCTTGGTCAGGGGGCATGTTCCTGCTAATGAACCATGAAGGTTTGGGCTTTTCCCATCCTTTCCCAGCAGAATCTGTTGACCCAGTTGAACACTCTGGGGAGTGCTTCTGAGCCAGTGACAGAGACAGTGTAAGACAAAGGGGGTCTCCACGGAGAGGAGTGGCTGCAGCATTTCACGTTGTATCAGGAGAAGTGAGCAAAGTCTTATTTTTGTTTCCCAAATAGGTTCTTTGTATGGGTATACCTAAATTAAGAACCAGCCTTCTAAAAATAGAGATAATTTGATGTTATCAGAACTGTTATTTCTTAATTTTGAAACATCTGAATGTTACTGGGGGCATTACATTTATTTTGCTGGTGTGCATATCTAGTATATTTTTCATTTCCTCTACACCCTTTCATACCTTCTCCAAATCTCCCCTGCTGTATCACAACTCTGTGCCTTTGCTTCTGCTGCTCCCACCACCTGGAACACCACCTTCTCCTCCAGTGTCCCTCCCACTCTCAGTGAGCAAATTACTACTCACTCTTCAAAACTCAACTCAGACGTCCCTTCTTCCAGGAAACCCTGCCTGTCTCGAACTCCCTCACCCTCCTCACCCCAACTTAAGGCTCATCCCTACTGATCTCACACACCCAATGCATATAGTTCTCTTCCTCCTACCCATATTTCAAATAAAATTTCAGTTACTGTGTCTCTCTTCCCTTCTAGACAGTAAGCTGTTTGGGAATAGTGACTGCATTTTAGTCATGGTGACATTCCTAACAGTGATCAGAAAAACCCTGACACAGAAGAGGCCTGAACTGGTATTTCTTGTTCTGTGCACTGACTCCTTTGCCCACTCTAGGCCTCCCTTTCTCGAGAGGAAACTGCATGCCCTCGGGCACACCTGCCATGAAATGTTCTCTTTAGAGTGGCCGCTGTGCAGGGCTGCTCAGCAAATGTGGTTTTGTCATCTGTACACTCTATTGTCTGTATCAGGAGTTCTGAAACTTTTTAGTCTCAGAAACCCTTTCTAATCTTACCGGTCATTGAGGACACCAAAAAGCTTTTGTTCATGTGGGCTCCATCTATTAGTAGTCACTAAATTTAAGTTTAAACTATGAAATTAGAAAAAATATAAAGTCCCTTAAAAGTAACAAGCCCAGTACATGCTAATGCCAATGTTTTTGACACAATAAACTTAGTAAGAGTGGCATTATTTTGTATCCGGGTTCCTCAGCCTTGGCACTGCCAGAAGCTTGGACCAGATGATTCTTTGTTGTGGGTGGGGCTGTGCACTGCAGGGTGCTGAGCAGCATCTCTGGCCTCTCCCCACCAGATGCTGGCAGCACTCCCTCCTCCCAGGTAGGGCAGCCAAGAAATTCCTCACGTCACCTGGGGCTGGACAAGGACAACATCACCCTGGTGGGAGCCACTGCTTTATATTTCTGCGAGTCTTTTTAATGTCTTAATAAAAGACAGGTCAATTTTTATTTCTGCTTCCACATTTGGTCTGTTGCAATGTGTTGTTCTGAGTGAAGTATATGAAGAATTACAGTCATACAGAGCTATGTAGTTGGAAAAGGGCAAAATATTTTATTAGCTTTTAAAAATACTTGTGCAGTCTTCTTTGATACTATAGTGAAACTCAACAAAAAAGTGGTTTCTTAAAGGTTAGTTGTAATGTGGAATCTGAAACCTATTAATAACCTTTTCCTGTTCTGTGACTTTAGATATGTTAGTTTATCTTCAACTTTGAAAGGATCTCTCCCTTTTTATAGCATCATTTATATTCCTTACTTGGGAAATGTTTATGGAGCTCTTTTCCATGGTGACATACATCATTATACAATATTAAAGAAAATACATTTGTTGCTATTCCTTTTATTAGAGAAAAATTAAGTGATGGAAACCTATCTAGGTCCCAAAGGCAGAAGCTAATTTTCAACAAATCAATTGACATAATATACCACATAAACAACACAAAGTATAAAATCATATCAGTAGATGCAAAACAACATTGATAAAATGCTGCAACAGTTATAAAAAACTATCAGCTAAGTGGGAATAGAAGGAACATACAATATGACAAACACACAGCTAACATCGAACTCAATGGGGAAAAATCTAAAAGATCAGGAACAAGACAAGGATGTCCATTCTTACCACTCTTAGGCAACATGGTACTAGCCATAGCAATCAAAGAGGAAAAAGAAATAAAAGGCATCTAAATAGAAAGGAAGCAATAAACTGTCATTGTTTGCAAGCAACATGCTACTCTATATAGAAAACCATAAGATTTTAACCTAAAATCTAAAACTGATCAGTCAATTCAGTACAGTATCAGGATACAAAATAAATATTCAGAAATCAGTTGCATTTTACACACCAATAACTAACTATAAGAAAGGGAACCTATGAGAATAACCCATTCACAATTGCATCAAAATAAAATAATAATAATATAAAATAATAAAATACCTAGGAATAAATTTAAGCAAGGCAGACAAAAACTGGGAAGCATGCATGATGGGCAGATAGACAACTCCAAGAGACACCCTCAAATTAAACTCAAAGAGCCAGAAAGGGAACTCACAGTGCCCCAAGAGAGTGGGGAAATCCCTCACTTCTTTTTCTTCCCTTGTTACCTCACGCTGCAGCCTCCACACAAGATCCAATGGGGCACTGTGGGAATCTATAGGAGCTCAAACTCTGAGGAAAACCTCCCCACTTGAAGGAGTTGAGGCCCCAGGACAATGGGCAAAGCCCCAGTGCTTTACTTCCTCTCTCTGCCCTCGTGCCACTTGGCTCAATTATAGGCATAGTCACACGTGGCTGCCAATACAGGATAACTAAAGCCCCAGCTTTCTGGTCCAACAATGGGGAAAAAGAATCCTGGGAACCGTAAAACCATAGAGCTCATGGAGGAGGAGAATCCTGGGCAAGTGAAAACTCAAAGAGCAATGGCAATGAATTCAGAACTGACACTGAAATCACAGTGTACCCACACAAGGCTAGTCAAAACCTGAAGATAAACAGGTCAATTGCCTTCTAAATAAAAAATATCAGGACTTTCAGCCAAGATGGAGGCATAGGTAGACACACTGTGCCTCCTCACACAACCAAAATTAACCTCCACACTGTGCAGGGTGGAGGGGAATGAAAGGGGGAAAATGGGACAACTGTAATAGCATAATACAACAAAAATTTAGAAGCAAAAAATCAACCAGATCTGATATAAAATTGAACTGTATGAAAGTCCGACAACCATGCATCCAGACCAGTAAGAGGGGTGGAGTCGGTGGCTGGTGGAGAGGGGTTGAGGAAGGAAAAAGCGGTGGTTGGTGGTCCTGGGCATGCAGGTGGTGGCTCTCAGACCCCGAGCACAGGGTGGCAACGGGCAGACCCAGTGAGGCACGTAAGGCAGCTGGCTGACCGCGGACACACATTCGTGAGCAGATAAACCAGACAAAATGGGGAGCCAGACAGACCACACAACCGAGGGTCCCAGTGCCTGGAAATAAAGCCTAAAAGCACCGATTGAAAACACGAGTGGGGGTTGAGGTGCCAGCAGAGACTCCCAGCCTCACAGGAGAGGTCCTTGGAGAGACCCACAGGATTCTAGAACGTACACAAACCCATCTACCTGGAAACCAGCACCAGAAGTGCCCAATTTCCTTGTGGGATTTGGCAGAAGGGAGTGAAATACGAGAGCAGAGCAAATGCCATTATTTCCTCTCTGACCCCGCCCCCACATACAGCCTAACAACCCAGCTACTGGGTTGCCCCGCCCTGGTGGACACCTAAGGCTCCATCCCTCATACTTAACAGGTGTGACCAGAGGTGTGACCTCCCCCCCCCCGCAAAAAAAAATGGCTCAAACAGAAGCACAGATCAAAGCTCCACAGCAAATACAACTAAGTGACCAAGAGATAGCCAACCTATCAGACCCACAGTTCAAAGCACTGGTGATCAGGATGCTCCTAGAATTGGTTGATTTTGGTCGCAAATTAGATGAAAAAATGATGGCTATGCTAAGTGAAATGAAGGAAAATGCACAGGGAACCAATAGTGATGAGAAAGAAACTGGGACTCAAATCAATGGAGTGGACCAGAAGGAAGAAAGAAACAACCAAACAGTAAGGAATGAAGAAACAAGAATTCAAAAAAAAAATGAGGAGAGGCTTAGGAACCTCCAGGATATCTTTAAGCATTCCAACATCCGAATTATAGGGGTACCAGAAGGAAACAGGAAGAGCAACAAATGGAAAAGTTATTTCAACAAATAATATAGGAGAACTTCCCCAATCTGGCAAAGGGAATAGACTTCCAGGAAGTCCAGGAAGCTCAGAGAATCCCAAAGAAGTTGGACCCAAGGAGGAACACACCAAGGCACATCATAATTACATTAGCCAAGGTAAAAATGAAGGAGAGAATCCTAGAAGCAGCAAGAGATAAGGAGACAGTTACCTACAAAGATGTTCCCATCAGGCTGTCAGCTGATTTCTCAAAAGAGACCTTGCAGGCAAGAAGGGGCTGGAAAGAAGTATTCCAAGTCATGAAAGGCAAGGACCTACATCCTAGATTGCTTATCCAGCAAAGCTTTCATTTAGAATGGAAGGGCAGATAAAGTGCTTCTCAGATAAGGTCAAGTTAAAGGAGTTCATCATCACCAAACCCTTATTTTATGAAATGTTAAAGGGACTTAACTAAGAAAAAGAAGATAGAAATATGAACAGCAAAAAGACAGCAAACTCACAGTTACTAACAACCACAGCTAAAACAAAAG
>PVIA01014424.1:0-27150 GCA_004024845.1 Tonatia bakeri
ACTGTGTGATACTGTGATTTATAATAAGAATGTATATTTGGTCTTAGTCCCCATTTCTGGCACAGAGTTCCTAAAACCTTAGGAATGTCCTAAGTGACCAGAGTGACAAAGATGTTTTTCCTAATGTTATGAGGTGGATTTGGACTGATCCTAAGCATGAGGGTTAGTTGCCAGGGGAACCGACCCTGCAATTAGAGGGGTTGGAACATTCAGTCCCACGACCCAGCCACTGGGGAGGAGAGAGCCACTGGAGACTGAGTTCAATCACCAACACCCAATGATTTAGCCATTCATGCCTCTGTGAGAAGCTTCATGAAAACCCCAGCGAACGGGGTTTGCAGAGCTTCCAGGCTGTGAACATGCAGACTGGGGAGAAGGCATGGTTGCGGTTGCGGTTGCGGTTGCGGCGAGCCCTTTCCCCCGCCTTACTCTTCGCATCTCCTTCATCTGGCTGTTCCTGAATTGTACTCTTTCATAATAAGCCAGTAATCGTAAGTAAAGTATTTCTCTGAGTTCTGTGAGCTGCTCTAGATAAGCAATCTAACCGAAGGAGGGGATCGTTGGAAGCTGCCGTCTGTAGCTGGTAGGTCAGAAGTACAGGTGACAAGCTGGACTTTTGACTGGTCACTGAAGTGGATGAACGAATGGGTCTTGTAGGACTGCGCTCTTAACCTCTGGGACCTGACGCTCTCTTCCTTTCCTGTGCCTTTTTTTAATGTTTTCAGGATGGGATGGGGGAATAATACCTGTCCAATTTATTTCAAATGTTTAGAAAACAAAGATGTTAATAAATACACACTGGTGCCAGATTAAAGCCTTTGGAGACGCACAACCCCCAAATGTTGTTGAGACCATTCTCAATATGGAATTCTATATAAAATAATACTAGGCCATAATATAAGTGAAGGGAGATCAGCAAGATCCTGTTTTTTTCCCACATGACTCCTTCTGTAGTTTGAAAATATGATTCTGTGTGTGTGTGTGTGTGTGTGTGTGTGTGTGTGTGTAATGATTACTGCCTCTGTTTTCCTGGTGCCCTAAGACTATACCTAGTCCGCCTTTGGGTAATTCAGTTCTAACTGAGCATCTACTGTGCGAAGCTCTGCACTTCATGCTGGATGATGCTCAGGGGCGGCGGTGGGGGGACATGGCAGTGAATGAGTGAGTGCTGGGCTGCTTGATTAGGTCATCAGAAGAGGTTTCTCTGAGGAAGAGCCTTTCCAGTTGAGGCCCAGATGATGAGAACTGAGCTATGCAAAGATGAGTGAAAGGAGCAGTGCAGCAGGACTGCAGAACCAGTTCAAAATGGTCCTGTCCTGTTTGTAACAAGATTAAGATACAACAAGATTGAGTTGCTTTTCAGATATAACAGAACAAAACTGCAAGAAATGCAGCCAAAACACAAGCAGTGAAGAGAATTGTGACTTCCAGCTGCACTTGAAACCAAAGTCTCGCCCCTGCCAGAACCTAAGGACCAGAATAGGACCATAATTTGAACACCAGCACCCTTTTAGAAGGAAAGGGTCACTGTTCAAGAAGATCCAGTGCTGAAGCCCTTTACCATATCTCATCACAAATATCCAAATTCCAAAGCTCTCTGATCAAACCTTCCCGCCAGCACTTCCACATACCAGCCTGTTCCCTCAAACCCCTTAAACTCACCCCAAAAATTTGTATGGGGGAGACAGATTCGAGGGCATCTCCTGTCTCCTTACTGGGTGATCCACAAATAATAAAAGCTCTTTCTTTATCTCAAAAGCCTGTGTCACCGTTTCAGGTTCTCTGAGCACTGGGCAGCGTGAAGAGGAAGTCAAAAAGAAACAGGATCCCAGACACCCAGTCGCTCACCAGCTACTCAGTGAGACGGACATAAACCCAGGGAACTGTAACACAGCGGGGCTCCTGCTGTACTAGCCATGAGAATAGCACTCCGAGAACCCAGAGGAAGGGGTAATTAATCAGAGCCAAGAATTGTGAAAGGGCTGGGTCAAGCACGGTATATAAAAATATAGAGTAGCACTGGGAAGACTTAAAGTTTGCCTTCATCAGAGACATCTCTTAGGAACAGATTGCTGGGCTCCACTCCACACTTATTCAGGATCTCTGAGTGGGCTCCCTGGAAATCTGTGTGTTTAACAAGCACTCCACTGAGGGGAAGACATTTCGAAACCCTATGGTTTAGGAAAGAGGTCTTTGGAGTCAGAAAAATGACTTGGCCATATGGTTTACATCTCGCTTTCCTCCTCTGTCAAATGAGGGTAATAATACAGTCTTCCTCGTTGTGTAAATATGAGAATTAAGTCAGATAGTATTTGTCAAGTGTCACTATTATGGCTATTGTAAGAAAAGTATAGCTTTGGTCACAGCCGAGTATAAAGAGCTGACCTAGTGTCCCAGAGCTCACTTAGCATGTCTCCGAATCTTACCTTACGGGGGAAATGACAGTGGCAAGGTCACAGTTATTGGGATGAGAGAGGGGAGACTGGAAATGCAACAGTCACGGCTGGGCAGGTGCCAGTTTCCACTGGGGGTGGAAAACAGTGAACAGCTGTGAAGCTGTCAAAGGTTTGTAGGAAGCAGCTGGCTTTGCTTCTTTTTAAAAAAACATTTTTATTGTTTATGCTGTTACAGTTCCCACTTTTTCTCCCTTTCCCCACCTCCACTCAACCCCACCTTCTCCTCTCCCCAGGTCAGTCCTCATGTTGTTGTCCATATCCATGGTTTGCTTCTTTACTGTTTTCTTCTTTTTTCCCCACTTCCTTCTTTTATATGCAAATTGTTTAATGTCTTTCCCTCCCTAAGACCCAAGGCTAGTCTTTGGCTAAATAGAAAGTCATCTTGTTTAAAAAGAGGACCCTGTATAATGTAAAGTATACTTGAAAAATACAAAAATATTTTTTTAAAAAAAGAGAATCCAGATGTAAACAATAACATAAATGGAGCTACTTTAAGATGGAGCCCGAGCTGCCATACCAGAGGAACTGCCTTGCACGTATTATACCTCAAACATTAGAATGTTCAAAACAAGGTAAAATAGCCATTGGACTGGGCCAAAGCAAGAACTTTATTTCTCAAGAACTGTTTACAAAGATAAAAAAGTCATTACTATGAAAATCGAGCTGAAAATTTAAAACTTGGTTCAGAATTAATATCATTATGTTATATTATCTGCCGAGATAGAAATAAATGTCTTCCTTCTAATGATATTGTAATGGTTTGCAAATCGGGGGAGGGCGGAAAGTAGCAAAGCATATTCCTCACAGCCCTGTGGGGAGAGGTGGGGGTGGGGAAAGAGGATGAATCAGCAGTTAAGATGCTTTTCATAACAAAGGCAGGTTAACAGCTGTGCTACTGCCCTGTGTAAAGGTCTCTGTGACTTTCACACCAGTCTTTCGGGAACTCCCCTGAGGTAACTGCTTTCACGATTCTCTCTTTATCTTTAACATTTGGCATTTTAATTATGATGTGTTTTGGAGTGGGCCACTTTGCAGCCATCTTGTTTGTGGTTCTCTATGCTCCCTAGACTTGTGTGTCTATTTCCTTCACCAAATTAGAGATTTCTTTCACTATTTTTTCAGATAGATTTCCAATTTCTTGCTCTTTCTCTTCTTCTGGCACCTCTATAAGGCAAATTTTGGACCTCTTAAAGTTGCCCCGAGGCTATTTACACTATCCTTATTTTTTTTTATTCTTTTTCTTCTTGTTCTGCATGGTTGTTTTTTGGTTCCTTATGTTCCAAATCATTGATTTGATTCTCGGCTTCATCCACTCTACTGTTGTTTCCCTGTAAATTGTTCTTTATTTTAACTAGTGTGTCCTTCATTTCTGACTGGGTCTTTTTCCTGTTGCTGAGGTCCTCACTAAGTTCCTTGAACATCTTTATAACCAGTGTTTTGAACTTTGTACTGATAGATTGCTTATCTCCATTTCATTTAGCTCTTTTTCTGGAGTTTTGATCTGTTCTTTCATTTGAGCCATGTTTCCTTGTCTCCTTGTTTTGGCATCCTACTTGTGTTTGTTTCTATGTATTAAGTAGAGCTGCTTTGACTCTGTGTCTTGCTAGTGTGCCCTAATGTAGTACGTGTCCTGTAGGATCCACTGGAACAACCACGCCCATCACCCAAGTTGGTGTACCCTTTGTGTGGGCTGAGTACACCCTCCTCTTGTAGTTGAGCCTTGGTTACTGTTGATAGATCAATGGGGGGGATTTATGCAGGTCAGTCAACTACAAGAACTGGCTGTGACCACTGTCCACCAACCTTCACCCCCTGTGGAGGATCAGCTATGCAGGGGCAGGGTGATGGTGCTCTGAGGTGGTTTGTAGCTGCCCTGGGGTTTCCTGGGTTGTGCAGGCCAAGGTCAGCCCCCACTTGTGGTTTGCCCAGGGCACCCTGCCTGAACTGTAAAGCAATCTGAGATGGCTGCTACTTGTGATGGGCTTGGAGATTCCCAGGTGAAGCCAACTGTTGCTTGTCTGATAGGATTTAGGAGACAAGACCAGCTATTCTTATGGGAAAGCAGCAAGGATGGGCCCATAAGTTAGGTGGGGCAGAGCCTCTGTGTATCTCCAAAGTGGGTTACACAGGGTTAGCCAGGTTGACGGATTCTCAGATATTACATCAGCCCAGCAACTCTGAGGGTGGAGGGCTTAGCTAAGGGACAATGGCCTCTGCTCACCCCAATGCCAGATATTTCAGTCTCTCCCTGTGTATCACTGGTGCCCTTCAAGCTGCCACCCCAGTGCGGGAGCTCAGAGGGAGCGAGTCTGAGTAGATGAGCCCATGTGTGGGTTCTAGTAGCCTCCTCTGCTGACTCAATCACCACTGGTTTTTGCAGCCAGAGTTGTGGGAACTTATCTTCCTGACACTGGAATCCTGGGCTGGGGGTCCTGGTGTGAACCTGGGAGTCCTTTCTCCTAAGATATCCCTCCCAAATTTGTATCCATGTGAGTGTAGGGCTAGCCCGTTTTGTGCCTGTGCCCCTCCTACCAGGCTGGATAGATGTAGTTTCTTCCATTTCATAGTTGTCAGACTTCCATTCAACTCAATTTCTGACATTCCTGAGTGACGGTTGTTCTGTATTTTAGTTGTATTTTTGATGTGGTTGTACGAAGAGGCAAGCCGTGTCTGCCCATGCTGCTATCTTGACCGGAAGCCTCCAGAGTCAATGCCATTATGCTTCTGATAGGGAAACTCAAGAGTTAAAGATTTTAGCCTTATTTAATTGATAGGCTTACGTGACTAATGCATGTGGAACTATTATTCCAGGAACTGGAATAACATGATCACGTGACTCCAGGATGTCAACAGGCCATTCAACCATTGTGCCGCAAGGGGTCTGGAAGCCACAGAGCAGGTATCTGAGTCATTGTGTTATAGGGAGAGAATGCCAGTGATGCCAGGACACAAATAAAGAATTGTTGATCAACAGATAAAGAACAACTAGGAAAATCACTGCAACTCTTATTTGACTAACCTTTTTCCCAAACTGCTTATCTATCCTTTTGTCCAATTAGGTTTTTTTTTTCCAAACCCTTTACCCACCTTTTCTACTCCTTATAAAAAAGTCAGCTTGAAATGAGATGCTAAGATGGGTTTTGAGGGTACATAACCTTCTGTCTTCTCAGATTGCTGGTGTCTGAAGAAATTGCCCATAAAGATTCAGTCCTTGTCTCTGCTTAGTGCTTCTGAAAGTGACAGGCAGCATGAACACTGACCTTTCTGGTTTCACTTTCCTCTTTATGCTTTGCAACCATTCTGAGGAACATGAGAATTACTATTCTATCAGAAAAACATAGCACATGAAGCCATTATTAGTTACTAATGACTTAGGGTAACCAACTATCCCATTTCAACAGTGAAGAAGTTCCCAGGATGTGAAAATTTCAGAGATAAAATTGGGGATCCCTGGTCAAACCAGGATGAATTGGTCACTGCAACTTAGTGGGTAACCCTTTTAACCTCTGACCCATATAGTCCAGTCTGTGTATAAAGTTTTGATAATGGAAGCCTAGACCAAATATCTATTAGTAATAAAAATGGAATTACATTCTAATTTGCTGCTTTAAAAATGTGTTAAAGCTGATTCTTTAACTATGCCAATATGAACTTTTTAAATCTTTTTTCCCTCTTCCCAATTATCTTATACCCATGTTACTTCAGCTCCTTTCATTTCCCCTTAACTTCCAAAATGCTTTTATTCCTATATTTTGAAAATAACCTCTTTCCTTTCTCTTCCCACCTCAGATTCTACTTTTATTGCCTACTTTTATTGTCTACTTTTTTTTTATTGCCTACTTTTATTGTCTACTTTTATCTACTTTCAAGATAAATTCTGACAATCAGTTTGGCAGTGACAGAGGAGACACTCCCTGGGCGGGTGGGTGTGTGTTGCAGGAAAGAAACTAAGCAGTCTTTTTCACCATTCACTTCCGTGAGGGAAGAAAAATCCCAGATTTCTTTACATGTAATATCACATATGTATTCATCTATGAGCTTTTTCCTAGTAAGAATGGCTAGAAATGAAAGTGGCGGAATGATAATATCATACTTGTTGGGTTTTGATTGGATGTGAGAATGCAAGGGGAAGACATATCCTACAGGCTGCTGCTCAGAGCAGCCGCGGGGAGGCTGTAAGGCTGCCAGTGCTTAGTACTGGTTCTTGAGTAAGGGACACAGGTGAAAAGTAAGGTCACAAAAGGGGAATACAATTTGCTGTTTTATAATACTGGATAAAGCCAATGTTACCTTCTTCTGGTTACACCCTTATCTTTAGCTCTTTTCTCCCCAGCATTGAGTCCTTTTAAGCCTAGTTACCATTTGGCCTTTTCTTCAAATGTTTTGAAGTCACTACACTACTTACCACACAATCTTTTATTTAGCAAAAGTGCTCTAAAACATAGGACATAAGCTCTGAGAGGAAACTTTTAAACTATGAGGTCACTGCTATAATATTAAATGACAATGAAATTAAATGAGGATAAAAACATTTCTCATGAATGCACTTTAGAAAAAGAGACAGTAGTTCTGGACTCCTACTCTGTGAACTTAAGTGGATTGTTGCATTTCCTACACATAAAATATTCCCCCAAATAACTCTCATGATTCATAGTTTGAATGCCAGAATTTGGAATCACGTATTTCACTTACGACAATGACTTCTTTCACTTGGAGCAAAAGATCAAGGCATCTGAAAGACAAGGAAGGAACTGGCTGCAGACAAGGGCGTCTGCATCTATTTATGGATTCTGAGTACGGCAGGATGACAGGTTGTTTTCATACTTCAGGCTCCGAGTGGCACTGCTCTTTCTTTTTCATAAATGTCACTCTTAAAAAAACTTGCCCTGCCTTTTCCAGAGGCAGAGGATGCTTTTCATTTTATTAAATCCAATTCAATAAGTAAGAGTCTGTCAACTCCTCAGTGAGTTGAGTATGTGTTTCATCTTAAAATTTGTTATATAAATTAATCTATTATCTCCATAGCCATAATTTTCTTTTATAATCCTATATTGAAATGTTCTGGAAATGTCTTCTTGATAAAGACTGCCTAGTTCTGGAGACAAGACAGAATCGGGGTCTAGTCGGCTGGGAGTAGCACCACCCCTGCATAGTCAGGAAACAGAAACTCAGACCCACTGGGGGTCTGGAGATTCTCTCAGACAAGTGCTGGTTTCCCTTCTTGCTTAATTCTTAGGGTTCCCGCTTTGCCTTGACAGTGGAGTTATAAACGCCTTAGTTTTCTTGCCATCTCAAAGAAACACTAAATATATCTCATACTGTTTTCATAAAGATTGAATTGTTTATATTCAATAGAACATTTAAGATAGCAAGTGTTCTGTGATGCCAGAGACCCTACAGTTGCTCTTAGAAAATAAAAGTTTGGCCTGATCTAATAAGAATTTACCTCCATTTCCTGCCTGTGTAATAACAAACATACAAACTTATCTGAGTAGCTACTCCTTTCCCCTCAGTCTATTTCTGACTTGCAAAGTTACACTAGAACAAGGGGGAATTTTAGGCTTTTTTTCTGTTCCTTCTAGTATTTGCAGCTGTTACTTAAGACTTATCCACCATCAAGCATAAGGGGAAGAGAGAAAGCTATTTTCATTAGAGTATTGTCAAATAGGCAAATTCGAATATGAACTGACAAATACGAACAGTCTGTTATTTCATTTGTGCTTTGATACAGTCATTTGTACTTTCATGCAGTCAGTGGAAAAATTAGAAATTTTAATTTATATTAACATTACAAATATAAAATATTTGAGTCATCTGTAATTTGATAGTTGGAAAAATTAGAAATTTTAATTCATACTAATAATAAAAATAGAAAGTACCTGTGAATAAATCTAAAAGATATACAAAATATTTGATTAGAAAATTATAAAGAAATTAATAGAGGAGACCAAAGAACACTTTAAAAATGAAGAGGTGTTTATGGATAAGAAGAGTCAATATCAAAAATATGTTAATTCTTCCAAATTTATCTATAGATTTTTTAAAAAGATTTTATTTATTTAGAGAGGGGGATGGAGGGAGAAACAAAGGGAGAGAAACGTCAGTGTGTGGTTGTCTCTCACACTCCCCCTACTGGGCAACTGAACCACAACCCAGGCATTTGCCCTGACTGGGAATTGAACTGGTTGCTCTTTGATTCGTAGGCCAGCACTCAACTGCTGAGCCACTACAGCCAGGGCTTATCTACAGATTTAATAAAATTCCCAACACAGTGTTTTTGTTTCTTATTGTACTTGATAAACTCATTCAGAATATACAGAGTTGAACAAGAAGGTCAAGAGTAACTAAGACTCTCCTATAGAAGTAAAAGGTATGTTGTGGGTGCCTGCCCCATCAGTTATCAAACACTGAATAATGTAGTGTTGACCTGGTGCAGACACAGACAAGTAGAGTACTGAAAGAGACTATGGTGCTCCAAACAGACCCACTACTACATGGATTTATGGCAGAGAGAAAAATCAAAGACCAGAGGGCAAAGTATGGGGTATCAATAAATGGTTCTGGGACATATGGGTGTCTATCACTACTTCTGGGACATATGGGTGTCTATCACCTACTACTGTGTGACAGAATTTCCTGTCTCCTATTTTGTGCTTAAAATAAAAACCATTTGTTGATTTCAACAATATGGGGCAGGATCAGTTGGGTGCTTTTCTCAACTGGCTTAGTTAGCTCACTCACTTGTCTCTGAGCAGCTAAAAATTCAGGCTGATCTGCTTCTGTGTTGGTTGGCTGTTGCTGGAGTGGCAAGCCCAACTGGGCTGCATGCCTCTCATCATGCAGCAGGTAGCCCAGGTTTGCGCACATCGTGTTGGCTGTCATGACCACAGAGAGCAGAAATGGTCTAGGTCTGAGTTAGCACTGATGGTGAAATAAGTCACCAGACCAGTCTGAACTCAGGGGTGGGGAAATAAACAGCTCTTTATGGAACAAGCTACAAAATATTACAGCCATCTTTGCAATCTAGTACAGCCTGTCCTTTGGACAAAATATTTATCATTCCTTCCACATATAAGACCCCCCAAATCTTATCTAATTATGACATCAGACTAGTGTGGGATCTTGTGATCTAAGTTAGATCAGTTGAGTCTCCTCAGATGGGCATGTCTTGTTCTAGAGACCTAGGAACTAACAAATACCAATTATTGTCCTGCAACATACCCATAATATACAATGATGAGGCAGGGATGGGGTCATTACAGTAGACACTGCTATCAGAAAGGGAAAAAGTGTAAATCACATAGCAGCTGCTGGTCTATAGCAATTCTGGCATCATTTGGATATCTGTTGCCAGGTCTCCCCATCTGGGGCCAGGAACTATTTCTTGATTAGGTCTAGTTTCATCTCCCTGCTCCAAGGCTCTTGGCTGTACCTTCTGAACTCTTGGCTCTAACTTCTGAGGTTATTCCTTTTCCATAAGGAAAGACCCATATTTGGAGCTAAATAACTTTCTCTGATTGCTTCCTACCAGTAAAAACTGAGGATTCTAGAGGCTATTATGTAATTTGAGCAATCTCAGTTTCTTCATTCCCAGCGTGTGATGATCACACAGCTCTCTTAAAACTTTGTGGTTTCCTTACGGGTCTGACTTGAGTCTACTTGGTAATCCACACCCACAATTCTTTTAACAGAGAATTTTGTGGGCCTGTCAGGCTGGTGTGGGATAACACCTTTAAAATATTTGGACTCTCTTTTTTAATCAAGAGGACCTACTAACTATCATCTTAATCCTTTGAAATGCCTTAGTAAGATTTGAATAGCCATACTTTGATATGGTCTTTGTCCTCAATGCTTCTTTTACCTGGAGGATTTTTACTGGCTACGCTCCCCTGGGCATCCAACCTGAGGCCCTTGGGCTGCATGCAGCCCAGGGTGGCTGTGACTGTGGCCCAACACAAAATTGAAAATTTACTTAAAACATTGTGAGATTTTTTTGTGATTACATGTTGTGGTGTATTTAATGTTTGGCCCAAGACTACTCTTCTTCCAGTGTGGCCCAGAGATCCCAAAAGTTTGGAAACCCCTGCAGGATTAGTGGTGAGAAGCAGTTTTATTGTCTGTATATTCCCTCTCAATTCTTTCTTCAGCTCTTTTCTTTCTTCCTGGACAGCTAAATGAAACCAATGAATACTTTCAACCTTTTGCCAGGAAAGCATCTTGCAAGGTCCATAAATTCATTAGAAATATACATATTTTTAATCTTCCAAGTTAGTGCAGACAATCATTTTGCCAGTTGTTTTTAACTACGTGATACATATTCTCACTTTTCTGGCCTGCTATAGAAATTTACTCACTCTTTTCCAGCTACCACTAATAGTTTGCTCACCCTTTTTCTAGTTTTTGCTACTGGGTTCTGAATGTTTTTCCAGCTTCTGTCCAATTCAGAGACCCAAGGCCCCATGTCTTAGGGTTTTGTTACAACAGCACCCCACTTCGAGGCACTGATTTTCACATCAGTTAGTTTTTGCTGTATAACCAAGCACTCCAAAACTTAGTTGCTTAAAACAACAATCATTTATTTAACAGCTCTTGATCCTGAGGGTTGGCGTTTTGACTGGACTCAGCTGGGAAGTTTTCCTGTTGGTCTCAGGTGACCTTATGCTTCCCGGTCAACTGGTCGTCAATGGCCTCACTCACATATCTGGCAGGTAGATAGATAGCTTCCATGTGACTTCTGGCCCAGGGTCATCCTCCAGCAGGCAAACTCAGGCTCATTTACATGGCAGTGGCAGCAGGGTTCCCAAGAGCAGCAAGAGAGCTAGTCCCAGTGCACAACCACTCCTCAATCTCTGTTTTTGTAATTATTTCTACTATTCCTTTTTCCACATGGTCAAGTCCAGATTCAAGGAATGGAAGAATAGACTTTACATCTTCTTTGGAGTAATGGCAAAGTCAAATTGTAAAGGATATGCATACAGGGCATGAATAGATACCTTTATAATCTATCAATAAAATGAAATAGAACAAATATATAGAATAGTAGTGTTTCTTTTATTTTGTATACTTACCTATACATCATAATGATAATGCACATAAAGTGATAATTTAGTAACATTCTTGATAATTTGTAAAGTGTCTGACAAGAGCTTGTGTTACAGATCAGGGCCAAGGCAGGTAGGAAATACTATTACCAAAAGGACACCCAGTAGGTTTGCTATGCCTGCCGCCAGAGGAAAGCCATCTCTTAATGCCAGAGATTTGTGAAAAGGAAAGAAAATGTTTATTTAAAGCTATACAGACTTAGAGTAGTGACCTAATGTCTTCATTAAAATATCAAAGTCCTTTAGGATACCCAGAGACACACACTTCTTTCTCCCTCTGCCCTAAACTGGGGTACCGTATCTCAGGAAAAGAAGTAGAGGTCCATGATTCATGCTCCTGGCACCATCCGCTGTGTTGTCATCAGGACCTTCAGTTAATCCAAAGCCATGTGGCACCTTCTCATGGCTCACCAACAAAAGTCCTTGTACCCCTTTTCTTCCAGGCAAAACCTCTCCTACTTCCTAAGCCACATGGTCCTCACTCTTGCAAAGCTGTGGAGGTCTCCACTCTGCCAACACCACGTGGTTCTCTTCTCACATGGCTGCAGGGGTCCCCACTCTGCCAAACCATGTGGCTCTCTCTGCTGCATGGTTCCTTTTTTATTTTGCATGGCTGCCAAGTCTGGGTTTAAATCCCCGTGCCAACCTTCCTCTAGACCCCCATTTCCGACTCTTCCTACAATCAGTTACACCTGCCAGCATTCCTGTATTCTTTCAGATTTTCTAGGCTGTCATCGTGAGTCTGGGCAGGTGTGTCCCCATGTCATGCATGGAGCCAATCTTCTCTCAGCTCTCATGCAGGCACTGTAACCGGGGGGAGCTGCCCCCCAGTTACATCTTAGATGGAAGTCACTTCCATCCTCCTGGCTCAAGGCATGGCCACAGCTATTTAACATATGTATGAAACCAGTTAAAGGTTATAGATGTGTTAAATGACCATGCCAGAGGTTAGCTGCAAAGCTGTTGCTGTACAAAACAGCTCTGCATGTTCCTGTTCCATGTGTCCCTTCCCCCAACTCACACCTGTGGGGGGAAGGGGTGAGGGCATCTTACATATCTTTCTAATATTTCCTGGACACCTTGAGTTCTGGACCACATTCTAAATCCCTATTTGGGGCCTCCCTCTTGGCTGCACCCTATATCACCTGCACTAGGAATAGGAGTGTCAACTGAAGTTTTCTTACTATTTATTTGTACATGCATTACTAGCATTTTCAATTAATTCCTAGAATTTTTTTTTAAGTCACCAACACTTCTTTCTTGGTCAAACTGAAAGGGAATTTAATGAATTCCCTTCTCCCTCCCAGAGGCCTGTATGAAAGGAACAGCAGAAAGCCTGATCTCACAAATTATTGTACCTTGGTCTGGCCAAACAGACTCGGGAGTACTTCTTGGTGCACTGACCCTAGAGCAGCCCTGATAACTAGTGCAGAGGGCAAAGCAGGGTGGCTGGGAGGCTGTGTGGGTGTCCCCTGCTCTCTAAGTGACTGATTCCCCATCAGCCGGCCTGTTAGCACTTTTCAATCAGTGTCTGGCCTCACCAGGAACACTGCCAGCATCATTTCCTATTTGGCTTTACTGTGTAAAATCCAGAGGAAACCTGTTTATGTCACCTTCTTTCAGGAACCAGCCACACCATAGGCAGGAATGGCATGGGGGCAGGGAAGCAAGAGCTGAGGACTGGGCATTGGAGGGGGGTGGAATCTGGGGAAGCTATTTGGAGCAGGTCCTCGAGGGGATGTAAGAAAATAAGTTAGACTATGCCCAAAGTGCCTGAAACTGGACAGGGATTTCGCTGTAATCAGTAGTCCGAGTGCCGTGGAGGCGAACAGGAAGTGGATGTGTCCTCAAGGTGAACTAGGCCGATGCAATCTGTGATAGAGGTGGGTTTGGCTCGGTCCCTGCTAGTCCTGTTGGCTGGCCAGAAACACTGCGCTATTTCCTGGGCTGCTCTAGAATTTATTCTGTCACAGCAGAATTGACAGTAATTATAGCTCTGTCCACGTTTCTCTTCCCTTGCCCCATATATACATTTCTTTTTCTTCTTCCCTGCTTTCCTCCTGTTACAGAAAAGAAAACATCCATCTACCCAGCGCTAGCAGAGTCAGACACTAGACACCAAGAATTGCAGTGGAGAAAGATCGGCTATTTTATTATGAATGGTGCCATCCAGAAGAAGGAGGACCTAAGTCTCAAAAGCCCAAATTCCCTGATCCAGGGTTTGGGGCAGGTTTTTAAGGGTATATGGGGAACGGGTATGCAGAAGTGCTAGTGAGGCTAGTTTTAATTGGAAGACTGGGAACTCGTCATTTATGGTAAAGGGCATTGGCACAGGATCTTCCTGAACAGTGGACCATCTGCTTCTAAAAAGGGAGCAAAGGGACTTAGACATTGAACTTAGTGAAGTGGGGTGCGTAATTGTGTTTGCTTCACCAGGAAGCTACAACTTCTCGCCCTCCAGGGAACCACAAGCACTGTGCTCTGCAAAGGTGAGTAAAACTCCTCCCTTCCCCCACTCTGGTACCAGACTGTTGGAGGTCACAGGAGGAGGCGCTGGACTACAGAGGCCTGTCAGTCTAACTAGGGGGTGTGGACCCAACGAAAGCTTGCAGAACCCTGGGAAATTGATTGGTCATTTTGAAAAAGCACTTGGTCTATCCCAAGCCCAAGTTAATATAATAAAAATATAATAAAAAAGCTCTGGTTCTCTCTCTCTCTCTCTCTCTCTCTCTCTCTCTCTCTCTCTCTTTCTCTTTCTCTTCTTCTGCCTTATGACCCACAGCCACATGGCATACATGCCTGTCTTCTCCGAGGCCATGTGGTCCTACCAGCCACATGGCCTGTGGCCATGCACACTCCACATGCAGGCTCCAGGAGGGACACAGCACAGCAAAGGACTACAGCTGGAAATGTGCTAAGTTAGACAGATGCTGAACTGGACTGTTTTTAATATGGAGCAGAAACTCTGGGCAGAGGCCTTTACACTGGCCCTACTGAAGATAAGACTGGAATTTTCCTTGGCAAGATAGATGGAAATGGGACACTGGGGAGTCAGGAGGGGAACCCCCTTAATTTTACATCATCAGTAAAGTTTACCATGGAGCCCCATCCTCTCATGCAGGTTTTCAGGAAATTCCTTTCCTCTTGACACTGCAAGAACTCATTCTTCACTGATAATGCTATGAGAAACTGAACTTATTCTAACCTTACTGAGAAATAATGAAGACAGTGAGTGATTGTGTGTGCTAGGTACATGGTCAGGGCAACTGTAGGAAGTACTGATAAAAAATTATGAAGAACAAAGTGTCAGAGTAATGGAACCACCCACACCAAGAATTATGATCAAGAATTGCAAAAAACAGGATGTCAGAGTAAGCTCAGTGTAACTACTGATACAATGGAATAACTGCTGAAGTTTTACTAAAAAGGAAGATGACTAATTGTAACTTCAATTCCATAAAAATGAAGCTAAAAGTCCATTATAGTTTTGCAGTCATTTGCTGGCTACCGACATGAATTCAGGTTTTTGTTTTGTTTTGCTCAATAATAAAATCAGCTCATTTACATTTATAAATTGGCCCACTCAATTGGGTTTAAATGTATTTTTTGCTCCAACAATGTAGAATAAATATAATTATGTTTGTTGGTTTGGGAATCAGATCAGTCTGAGGTCAAATATCCTTTTCTGCAATTTACCAGCAGGAATGTAGGGTAAGTTTTAACCTCCCTGAGTTTCAGTTTCTTCATTTGTAAAATTAGAATGATAATAGCTACCTTGCAGCATTGTTCTAAGGTTTAAAAGTACTTTTGTAAAGTCTCTGGTCTGTGGTGCTTACTACTTAGTAGGTATTTCATAAGTGAAAGGAATGCTGCTTATTATAAGTTAAGTAAATTAGGATGTGTTTTTTTTGCATGGAATATTATGTCACCATTTAAAATAAAATTTCCAAAGACTATTACTTTGGAACAAGTGCATATGGTAAAATATTTTGTGTGAGCTGTCATCTGATTTATAAAAAGATACAAATATTAAAATAATACAAAATATCATTTTTAAAACAACATAAAAAAAGTGAGTATATTTGCCCTGACTGGTGTGGTCAGTGGTTGGAGTGCTGGCCTGTGAACCAAAGGCCGGTTGCTTTGATTCCCAGTCAGGGCACATGCCTGGGTTGTGGGCCAGGTCCCCAGTAGGGGGCATGTGAGAGGCAACCACACATTGATGTTTCTCTCCCTCTTTTTCTCCTTCCCTTCCCTTCTCTCTAAAAATAAATAAATAAATAAATAAATAAATAAATAAATAAAATCTTTTTTTTTAAAAGTGAGTGCATTTAACCATACTCAGCTCATAACAGAGCAAATAGGTGAGTGGAACAATAATAACTTATTCTGTACCATATTTAATAAACTGGCAACAGAGAAAGTTAGTTGAAGGAAACTAGAGGAACTTTGTCTTTTAAGCATTAGAACCGAGGGGCTCCACAATCATCTCTCATCCACTCCATGTTGTTCTTATGGTTAGAAATGTACGTGATGGGAACTCCAGGGATCTTCCTGATTCTTCGTGTGAGGTCCCAGTCAACTGTGGCCACAATTCAACTCTTGCTGTTGAGTTACTCTCTGTACTCAGCAGTCATCTGCATAGGTTCATTTGCATATGCATGGTAATTGTTCAGATCTTGGATCCCTGGTATCCTTAGAGCCACTTGATGTTTCTCTCCCAATTTCTCGCCTTCAGCCATTATACAGTCAGAAATATACTTGGCTTGAGGATGTTCAATCATTGACTGCACTAAGTCCAGTTTAGCCTTAATGGAAAAGTTGATAAAGTTGGTATCAACCAGGATGTGATATGGTGGGCCCAGTTGTGTGTCATATTGGGAGTATAAGAAGGAAGAGTCTTGGAAGACTTCTCTTTCCTTGAGTGCACTGGGATCTTTCTATTCTTCCTTTTTTGGTTTTAATCTATCCTTTTCTTTAAGCCTCTGATCTCTCAGACTAAGCATTTGCTTCGTGGTCACATGGTTCCTTGTTTTCTTTTGCTTCACCATGTTCATGCTGCACTCTGTTTCTCCCGGAATATGGTAAAATATTAAGCATAAAGGCAGGTTACAAAAGTGGCTATGCAGTATGATTTAAACAATGCAGATATAACTGTTGTAAGAAAGAAATGGTACTGGTGTTGATCAGTATTTAATTGGAATCCTGGAGTTGACCCTTATTTTTGCTGCAAATCCAGAACCTTCTCCTTATTCTGAGTGGGTCATACTTTGATGACATGCCAGACTTTAGTAACTTGGTGTTCATTTTTTGAAAATAATTAGCAATAAAAAATGTCATCTATATAAATTTTTTTTAAAAAAAAGACGACTGAGTTACCAATTAGTTTAAGCAACCAGTAAGAAAAAAGTGCTTGCTCGGGATCCCAAACATAATTTGGAGTTAGGTACACAAGGCAAGGACAGGTGAGTTAGGTAAATGAGGCAGAAAAAAAAAGTCAATCTGGTATTTCTTAAGAGTAGTCAGCTGCTTTGGGAAAAAAAATGAAAAAAAAAAAATGTTTGGAAGTACTCAGACCAACATGCCAAAGGGTGTGCGTTGGCTTCATGCCCCCTCCTCCCTGTTGGCTTGGTTTGGCCCCTATGACAGGCTGGGCATGGCCGGTGCTGCCTTAGAAGACACCTTGTAGCTGGGGCACCTATAGAGTCTTTTCTGGCCAGTAGAAAATAAGGAGTTTGGGAAAGGGTTTTCTCTATAACAAAAGTAACACAGGAAAAAAACATCCATTTTGGGGGTCCACTTATTGTCCTATTTACATGAGGTGCCTGGAAATGAAGGAGCCATCTGCAAGAATGAGGATATGGAGCCAAGGTACCAAGGATGGTGGCTGGGGGCTCCCAGCACCTGAGAAAATTGTTGAATTGCTCTAACAAACCTGGAAACATTTCCTCCAGACTTCTTAGCTATAAAGTAATAGCCGTCTATTTTTTTTAGCCACTTTTATTAATGTATTCTGTTACTTGAAGCCAAATGCACACTAACTGATTTGAAAAATAAAGCTATTTTAAATTTTAATTACATTTTTCTTAAGTTTTCCACTTTTGATAGTCTTCAAATCTTTACATTGGGAAAAGTATTTTAAGTAGTAAGCTATCGAATCTTAGTAAGTTATTGGTGTGATTTGACCTTACCTGAAGGCTGGTTTTCAAGAGCTACTGAATAATTATTTCCTGTCTTCCTTCCACACCCCTCCTGACCCTCCGCAGAATATTTTAACTCTGTGTCACATACTGATTGCTACCATGGGAATCAGTACAATGAATGCAACCATCATTTCTGTGAATTAACCATTTTATTTTGTTAAGTTTATTTATTTTTGAGAGAGAGAAAGGATGCATTTATTTCTGCATTCACTGGTTGATTTTTATACGAGCCCTGAATGGAAATTGAACCTGCAACCCTTGCATATTGAGATGATGCTCTAACCAACTGAGCTACCTGGCCAGGGTTTCCACTATCTTTTGATTATCTCAGTTTTGACCAAACTGTGGGCTGTGGCATATATTACACAAAAATGTCACAGCATAATAAAGATGAATAACATTCACTGACTTGGCATTTGTGGATGACTATTTTGTTTTATTTTGCTCAGTATAATCACCTATCATTATGTCTCCTGTCATTTATGGTACCAAGTAAAATTCAACAATCACGAGTAATGTGTGAAATTTTTTTCTAGCAGAGTATTAAGATACCTTAAAATATCATTAATATCATTAATTTTGAAGTTCCTTATATCTCATTGTTATTACAAGAACTCCCTGCCTTGTTTTTAATAACTAATACAGTCCTAAGATCTTTGCAAACATATTGCCCAAACCCTCATTTTACAGATCTGAAAAGAAGACCTGGAGAAGTTAGGGGCTGGGGCTCAGGTTGTACAGCTGGCAGAGCGGGAGCTGTAACCCAGACCCACCGACCGCCAACCCAGAAATGCTTTAACTAAACTTTGAGGAAAGAATAAAGCTTTACAGCAGCAACATTTCCTGTTTAGGTTTTTTTGGAAAAATTTTCTTATTAAATGAGGGGTGACACAGATGTCAGGTATTTATGGTGACAATATTAAGATTCTGGGGCCAAACAGTTTTTAATTAATTTTATGCTTTTCAGAAAAGTGTTTTGTGAGTTCCTTTTTTATACTTAGTGCAAATTTATATTAAATTTTCAATATAATATTTTGAAATTCATAATGCAATTTTAGTTTGGAAATATGGACATGGTATTAATGTTAGACCCAGCATTTCTGTATATTAAGTTATTCTGAGCCTTATTAAACGTGCTTGCTTCACAAGACGATAGAAAATAATGAGTAAGTAGAGGACATCAGAGAATGAGCAGATATTCTGTTCATTTGTTTCGTAGTCTGGGACGATCTGACACCACACCCACAAGAAGACAAATCAGGCCAAAGTGAGGCTAACAGAGAATTGGGCTTTCCAGGACATAACACAGTAGAGAAAAGCAACATGGGATCTGGAGACAATCACTCACCCCTGAGAACCTCAGTTTTCTCATCTGTTAAAGAGGGACAATAAAATACCAACTTCAAAATACCAATACCAAGATTGTTCTAAAAGTTCAATGAGACAGTTTTTGTAAAGCACTTTGCAGAATCCTTGGCACATGTCAGTAACATTGCATGGTCCTTATAGATGCCACTCTTCTAATTGTTACTTTCCTTTCATTTTCCTCTTTTCTCTTTCCTCCAATTAATCTCTATATTCCCTTCAATATTTTTCTCTCCTTTACATTTCAGCCTTCTTTTCTATCTTCTAGTTTTCTTTTGCTCATCTTTTTTCTCCCCAGATATTTCTCCATTTGTTTCAGCCCACATTATAACCAGAGCAAATCAGAAGCAGCTGTCACAGATGAAGAGAAATTTCAGATCTCTCATATTCCCTGGTCTTATAGTTAGCATGGGTTTTTTCTTCCTGTTCCTATTGTACTTCCTTTAAAAAAAGGGCAAACATCCTTAGTAGATCATTTGGTGCCTTTGTAGATCTGTGTATTTTTTAAGGCTCATGCCTTTAGATGCAGATATTTTAAATTCTCAATTTATGAAATCATGAATTTATTTTTCTGTGCAATAAATGTAAAAGCTAACTTTTTTTTGGTGGGGGGAACAGACTATGTTCCACATCCTGTTCTATACCTTGTATGCTTGTTAACTCACTCTGTACCTAGAAGAGTACAACCCCTGACAGAACAGCTTTTAAAAAAGTTTTTTAGAAAACATTACATGCCCATTAAAAAAATTATGCAAATACAAATTAGTGCACAGAAATTAGTGTGTACTCATAATTCCATAGTTCAAATATAATTAGTCAACATTTTAGTATATATCCTCACAGATGCGTATGTTTTACAGATATGCATTTCATATAATTGAGATCATACTGCACGTATGTTTCCTTTTATTCCATACACAATTTTGTGCTAGAACAAAATATTTTTTGATGTTGACATGGGGGCTTTAGTTTAGGGAACCACAGCCATGCATATTACTTTACTGAAGAAAAGTCCTCTTTTCTTTGGAAATGTCATTATTTCCTATTGTTTTCTTTTTAAGTTATAGTGATTGGAATGATCAATGGTTGTGATAAATGACAGCTTGGCAGAAAGTAGGCAAAGGTTACTATCCTAAAATATCTGTGAATTTACTATGATTTTGAAGGAAACTAGTGAAACATCTCTGGATTTCCATGAGCTGTATCGTTAAGTATGCATCTATTAACATTCTCTGAAGGGTGATCTTTCTATTAAGAGGCATATCAAGTACTTTGAGAAGTAGCAAATGGAATAGATGACCCTATTTATAGCTCCTAATATTTCCTGTTTCATAGTATATAAAAATATACTGCAGATACAATGGAAAACTTTTATAAGGACTAATATTTTTGGCCTAATGTGGAAGAGACTAAAAACTTCAGGGTTCATACAGGTAAGTTGTTTTGAAACAACAGGTGAAAGATTCTGAAATTTTTGGAGTGTTTTGCAAAGAGCTGAATCAGAGACTGTACGTTAAACCAGAGGTAGATTTGTAACCAGAAAAAGGAAAGAGAGATAATGATCAGTCTGAGTTGAATATACATGTTAACATGTAACAAATCGTCTGTATTGGGAATGACATAATTGGTAACTTTGGTGTCCTTCTTATATGGCCCCAGCAATGATTAGTGCTTTAGTGCTTTAGTCAGGATGGAAATTTCCACTAGATGAGTGATATAATCAATGATTAATATAAGGACATTAATAGCAACTAAACATTGAAAACATTGATTAAATGAGATTCAAGATGGCAGTAGAATAAATGGAAGCTACACTAACCAACTCCCAGGACCAAACTGGAGTTACAACTAAATTATAGAAATATCATCCTAATAACCACCTGAACACCAGCTGGAGAGAAGCCTTATAACTAAGGACAAATGGAAGAAACTACTTCATTACAACATGAGTGGTAGGAAGTGTGGAGGCATGAGAAGGCAGGCTAACTTCTCACAGGGGGCAGCTGAAGTTCCAAAGGGATATTTCACTGGCCAGGGTGGGGGATTCCCCCTGAGAAGTGTGGGGTCTAAACCCCAAGGCAGGCTCCCCAGCCTATAGCACCAGAGCCAGAAAAGGAACCCAGATGGCATCCAGATGTGAAAAGCAACGGGGTTTCTGTCTGCCAGGGAAAGATGGCTAGAAATGCAGACGTCCTCTCAAAGGACCAATGCACAAAAGTTTGTTTGCAGCCTTTTGGCTCAGGTGGAAGAAGGGCAGAGCACACTACAGATGCATGAAGAGAGTCTGTGGATGGTGACTCTGAGGAGAGAGCTGAAGGGTCAGCTAGCAGGGTCTTCTAGTCATTCCTCTTAATCCCCATATCACAGAAGTCAAATTTGTAGGTAGAGCACATCCTTCCATGTGGCATCAGCTTGGGGAAAAGCAATAGCCCCACCTAAATGAATCCCTCTTGCCTCACCCTGTGGAGCTTAAGCCATGATGCTGAGTATAGCTGGAAGCTCTTTCAGTGATTAAACCTAACAGATGGCCAGGCAGATCTCTGGATATTTTGAGACTTTAGCTGGCATGCCCCAAAAACTGTGCTGTTAAAAGCTGGCCTTGGTGCAGAGCTTGGTCCTTACTGCATGCACTCATGCCCAGCAGAGGAAGCAACAAACTGTGTATCACTGATAGCTCCATTAGGTGCACAGGGCCAGTCAAAGGCAGTGTCTAACATAGGCCTTGACCAGAGTCTTTGCAGATATACCTAGTACATAGAAAAAACACAAAGAGGCAGCCAAAAGGAAAGGACTTTAAACAGAGACCCCAAATAAAAGAATGAGAGAATTCTCCAGAAGAAGAGCTAAATGAAATGGAAGCAAGCAATTTGTCAGCTATAGAGCTTAGAATAGTGATCATAAGGATACTCAAAAGCAAGAAAAAAGACATAGAAACTATAAAAAAGGATAAGTCAGAAAGAAGAATGCAATGCCTGAAATAAATAATACACTGGAAGTATTAAAGTGTAGATTAGATGAAGTAGAGGTTCAAATCAATGATTTGTAAGACAAGGTAGAAAAACACCCAAGCAGAATGTAAAAAAGGAAAAAATAATTAAAAAAATGAGAATCTTTAAGGGGCATCTGGACCAACATGAAGTGTAACAACATTCACATCATAGGATACCAGAAGGAGAAGAGAGAGAGCAAGAGATCAAGAATTTATCTGAAGAAATAATGACTGAAAATATTTTAACCTGGTGAAAGAAAAAGATAAACAAGTTCAGGAAATGCAGAGAGTCCCAAACAAGATGGATTAAAAGAGGCCCACACCAAGATATATCATAATTAAAATGGCAAAGTTTTAAGACAGCAGAGTATCTTAAAAGCTGCAAGAGAAAAGCAGTTACTTTCCTACAAGAGACCTTCCATGAGACTATCCTCTGATTTCTCAACAGAATGATTTCAGACTAGAAAGGATGGGCATGAAATATTCAAAGCGATGCAAAGCAAAGACCTACAGTAAAGGCTACTTTAAACAGCAAGGCTATCATTTAAAATTGAAGGAGGAATAAAGAGCTTTCCAGACAAGAAAAAGCTAAAGGAATTTGTTAACACCAAACCAGTACTCCAACAAATGCCAAAGGGCTTGTTTTAAGAAGAAAAAGTAAAACAGAAAGAAAGAAAACAGAGGAAAATAGTTTAGGGCATTAAATACGTATCTATCAATCATCACCACAAATGTAAATGGCTTAAATGCTCCAATGAAAATACATAGGTAGCTGAATGGATAAGAAAAAAAGACCCAACATATACTATCTAAAGGCATCCACCTCAGAAAGAGATACAGACTAAAAATAAAGGATAGAAAAAGATATTTTATGCAAATGGAAGGCAAAAAAAAGCTGAGTAGCAATACCTATATCTGACAAAAAGGACTGTACAACCAAGGCAGTAGTAAGAGACGAAGAAGGACACTACATAATAATAAAGGGACAATCCACAGGAGCATATAACCCTATGTAACCCTAGTAAACATTCATGCACCCAACATAGGAGCACCTCAATATGTAAAGCAAATCTTTGCACATCAAAAGATACCTTAAAACAAATAAAACTGAGAAAACAACAAAACAAAATCTGTGGGACACAGGGAAAGCAGTCCTAAGAGAGAAATTCATAGCATTACAGGCCAAACTCAATAAACAACAAAAAGCTCAAATAAACGCTCCAACTTTACACTTAATGGAAATTGAAAATGAACAACAAACAAAGCCTAGAGTGAGTAAAAGGAAGGAAATAATAAAGATCAGAGAGGAAATAATAAAGATCAAAGAAGAAATAAACAAAATACAGTCTAAAAAAACGTGTAAAATATCAATGAATCCAAAAGGTGGTTGTTTGAGAAGATAACAAGATTGACAAAACTTTAATCAGACTCACTAAGAAAAAAAAGAGAGGACACAAATAAATAAAATCAGAAATGAAAGATGAAAGTCAACAACTGATGCCAAAGAAATGCAAAAGATTATAAGAAAATATTATGAACAACTAAATGTCAACAAATTCGACAACCTGGATGAAATGGATAAATTCCTAGAAACATACAATCTTCTAAAACTAAATCAGGAAGAATCAGAGAATCTGAATAGACAAATTATACCACATGAAATTGAAGCAGTAATCAAAAATCTCCCAACAAACAAAAGTCCTAGACCAGATGGCTTCACAGTAAATTTTTCCAAATATTCTGAAAAGAACTTTCCTTTCCTTTTCAAACTATTCCAAAAAATTCAAGAGGAGGGGAGGCTCACAAGCTCATTCTCTGAGGCCATCATTATCCTAATTCCAAAGCCAAATAAAAACACACAAAGAAAGAAAATTACAGGCCAATATCCCTGATGAACATAGATGCTTAAATCCTCAACAAAATATTAGCAGACCAAATACAGTAATACATCAAAAAGATCATACAACATGATCAAGTGTAATTTATTCCAGGAATGCAAGGCTGGTACAATATTTGCAAATCAATGAATATGATTCACCATATAAACAAAACAAAGGATAAAAACCACATGCTCATATTTTACCAAAATGCAGAAAAAGCTTTTGGTAAAATCCAACACCGATTTATGATAAAAACTCTCAGCAAAGTGGAAATAGAAGAAACATACCTAAACATAATAAAGGCAACAAATGACAAACCAACTGCCAACATCATACTCAATGGGCAAAACCTACAACTATTCCCCTTAAAATTAGGAACAGGATAGCGACATCTTCTTTCAACTCTCTTATTCAACATAGTACTGGAAGTCCTAGCCACAGCAATCAGACAAGAAGAAATAAAAGGCATCCAGATTGCCTTTTATTGGCAATGGAAGAAGTAAAACCATCAGTACTTGCAGATAACATGATACTATAAATACAGAACCCTAAAGATTCCACCAAGAAAGTACTAGAACTCATCAATGAATTCAGCAAGGTAGCAGGGTAAAAAATTAATATTCAGAAATCAGTTGCATTTTTAGACATCAATAAGTATCAGAAAGGGAAATTAAGAAAAAAAAAACATTTACAATTGCTTCAGAAAGAATAAAATACCTAGGAATAAATTTAAAGAAGGATGTAAAAGACCTATGCTCAGAAAATTATAAGACACTAAAGTAAGAAATTGAAGAAGATACAAAAAAGTGTAAGCATATACCATGTAAGTGAATAGGAAGAATTAACATTATTAAAATGTCCATACTACCCAAAGCAGTCTATACATTCAACACAATTCCAATCAAGATACCAATTACATACTCCACAGAACTAGAACAAATATTCCATAAATTTATATGGAACAACCAAAGATCCTGCATAGCAACAGCAATCCTAAGAAAGAAGAAAAAAGTTGGAGGAATCATGCTACCTAACATCAAACTATATTATAAGGCCATAGTAATTGAAACAGCCTGGTACTTGCATAGAACAATGGAACAGAATAGAGAACCTATATATAAACCCACACCTTTATAGTGAATTAATATTTGACAGAGGAAAGAAGCACATACAATGGGCTAAAAATAGTCTATTCAATAAATGGTGCTGGGAAAATTAGTCAGATATGTGCAAAAAATGAAACTAGACCATCTTCTTACAATATACACAAGAATAAATTCAAAATGCATTGGAGACTTAAATGTTAGACTTGAAACCATAAAAATTGTAAAAGAAAGCATATGCAGTAAAATCTTGAACATTGCCCATAGCAATATTTTTTTGATATATTTGCACAGGCAATGGAAACAAAGAAAAAATGGGACTACACTAAATAAAAAGTTTTTGCATAACAAAAAGAAAATCAACCGAATGAAAAGGGAACCCACTAAATGGGAGAACATATTTGCTGATACTTCTGATAAGGGGCTAATACACAAAATTGATAGAGAACTTATAAAACTCAACACCAAAGAAACAATCCAATTAAAAAATGGGGAAAGGGCCTGAACAGACATTTCTCCAAAGAGGACATACAAATGGCCAATAGACATATGAAAAGTTGCTTAGCATCACTAGTCATCAGAGAAATGATAATTAAGACCACAATGAGATATCACCTCACACCTGTCAGAATGGCTATCATCAATAAATCAACAAAAACCAAGTGCTGGCAAGGATGTGGAGAAAGGGGAATAATTCTGCACTGTTGGTGGGAATGCAGATTGGTGCAGGCACTGTGAAAAGCATTGGGGAGATACCTCAAGAATTAAAAATGGAACTGGCTTATGATCCAGAAATTCTATGTCTGGGATTTATCTGGACAAACTTGAAATACTAATTTGAAAGAAAAAGAGCAACCCTATGTTCATTGCAACATTGTTTAAACTACCCCAGATAAGGAAGCAGCCCAAGTGTCCATCAGTAGATGAGTGGATAAAACAACTATAGGACATTTACACAAAGTAATACTACTTGGCCATAAAAAAGAAGAAAATTTTACCCTTGAGAAATGGAGGGAACTGGAAAACATTGTGCTAAGTGAAATAAGGCAGTTAGAGAAAGACAAATACAATATGATTTAACTCTAGTGGAATCTAATGAACAAACTGAGCTAATAAGCAAAATAGAGACAGACTCATAGATACAACTATGCCTCTATGGCACCAGGCCACATGACCTCTTTCCTCACTATCCCAAGCCACATAGCAGAGTCTGCTTCTTCCTTACTACCCCCAGGCTGCGTGGAGAAATCCCCTTCTCTTTCAGCCTACCCTTATTTTGAAATGCTTGGCCTGGAACTTCCTATCTGACCTCCTATCCAGTCCCTCCTATGATGTGCTACTTTTGCCAGTTCTCCCATATCTTTTACCTTTTTTCAGCTTCCATCTTTAGTCAGGGAAGAGTTCTCAATGATGCAGGGGTATCCAAGTCCTGCCTCTTGTGCAGGCACTATATAAGCTCCCCTGGCTATGTCATGAGTTCTTGAATGTTCTGAAAGTCACATACACCTTTTGCCAGGGGTGGCAGCACAGCTATTAACTTGACATGGTTATGCAAAGTATATTAAACACTGTATCATCATCCACTCTCCCTTCCCCCAGTTGATGTTTGTGGAGAATATGCTCTGCTATTTTTGGAGACCTCCATTCTGTACCCTGATACTGGTCCTATCTCCCTGATCTTCAGATTTACCATGGATATGAGCTCACCAACATTTCATCAATAAGCTTAGCTGATGCCTGAGTCTCTCCCAAGGTAAATGGTAGTCTCTAGCATGGACTCAGTTGTACCTGATGTAGTATGAGCCACTGCAGCTCTTGACATGGACACCGGCCTGCTGTGTCCACGGCATTATAGATGAGACACGAGACAAATTCACACAGACTACCAAGTCCTCTTGAAGAAAAGGGATGGCACGGCTACCCTCTCAAGGGGAGGGTGCCTCAGAGTGGCCTGGCAACTCTTTCAAGAGGAGAGCGCCCCGATCATTCCCTTCACAGGTTTTTATTGGCTTTTAAATTACACAGGAATGCAGGTAAAGTTCATTAATCATTG
>PVIA01014425.1:0-27117 GCA_004024845.1 Tonatia bakeri
GAAGAATCTTGTTGGTTATTCCTTTTTGCCAGGCATCTGTTTAAAATGTGGGGATGTGATTTTTATTAACATTGGGATTCGAGAGTTTTCTCAAGCTGCCACATTTAAGTAACCCTTGTGATGGACTTTAAAAGGGTTGCTCATCCTGTGTGTTGCTTTCTGGGGAATGTAGCCCCAAAACCAAGTGGAACTCAGCGAAACCCAAGAACAGAGCAGAGGGCTGTGGCCATGGACCCCGGCGCCCGGAAAGCCGACGGAGGCGCCTACGCAGGCTGACATTCCTCACACTTTCCTGTCGTTTCGACCCTTTTCTCTGTCCTTCCTCTGACTGTACGTGGCTCCTGGGCCAGCAGGGTGCTCCTTCTGGAGTAAGGTGGCGGTCGGCTGTGTGAGCCCACTTCTCTGGAGATTGCAGGTGCGTGGCAAACCACTGTGAGCTCCGGCTTGCCCGAGGCCACGCCGAGGGGAGAGGCCTGGGCCAGACCCACCCTCGTCCACTCGCCCCTCCGGGTGCAGGGGCCTCTGCAGGGAGCCCAGCAGAACTCCTCTCTGCGATTTGCCGATGAGAGAGCCAGGGAGGGATTGCTGGGCTCCTCTCCTGCCTCCTTTTCGTCTTTGGGAAAGTCTAAAAATTTTTAACTTAGACTGCTCCCTTCTCTGAATTCTGAATTGAATGTACGCATGTCCGTTTGATGTGTATATTATCGTATTCCTGGATTTATTCTTGAACTTAGTTGGAAAGTTTCAAGGCAAACATTTGGTTTTCTGTTAGCCCACAAATTGAGCTATGGATGTTCAATTACGGTCTTCCGCTGACTTAGGCAGGGCCGCATTTTAAAAGTATATTTTGTTAGTAGCCCACAATGCATACCAACTGTCAGTTCTTTGTCGTGTCTGACTGGGGGCAGGGATATTATTGTGATAGTAAAATTCCCAAATTTTGTCTGTGGATTGCTTCCATGTTTCATCCAGAAGTTCACTTTAAAAGGCATCAGTGACAAGACAGCCAAGCATAGACATCATGTACTGTGCTGGCCCAGTTATCCAAAACTTAGGAACAGCGGTCTCCCAGGGGACTCACGTGCCGCCAGAACACCTGACTCACACGCCATGCCTCAGACGCAGGAAAGCAAATCCAGGTCCCCCTTCTGAAGGCTGTGGATGTCCGGCCTGTTTGTTGTCCAGTGTCACATGGCTGTGGGGGACACCTACCATGTTTCTGCCCCACGCTGTGCTCTGTCAACAGCAGTCCTTGCCTGCCGTGGGGAATACGTACTACCTCGGACTGGAACTTGCCATTTCAGCAGAAGCTGCTCTGTTCCCATGTAACATCCTCCCTGCTCCCGGCCAAAGAACAGGGATAGGTACCGGGCTCAAATCAGGCCAATTGGAATCCTTCCCTGGGATTTTTTATTTCTTCACAAATTGAAATTAGAAAAAGTCTTTTTGTTTTGTCTAGAGGTCTGGATTTTAACAAAACTCAGGAGGAGCTGTTGGTGGCCACGTTCACACTGCTGACCTGCAATGAGAAAATTAAAGCTAAAATGCAGAGGAAAAGGGGGCTCAAAATCAAGGCAGCTGCAGAGCAGGTTAAGCGCCCGCTTCCAGTGTTTGAGAGGCCCGGCTGCATCTTTGCCGCCGCCCCCCCCGCCCCCTCACGGAATGGCGGTTCCTCCCTGAGGGTGCTTGGCCTGCATGGGGCATCTGGCAGTGTCTGCAGGCATTTTTGGTTATCGCAGCTGGAGGACCGGCGCTGGCACCTGGAGGGGCGAGGCCGGGGTGCTGCTGAACACCTCACAATGTGCAGGACAGCTCTCCTCTGAAGTCGTAATGATCCCCTACAACAGAACTTTCTGGCTCAGAATGTCAGTAGGGCTGAGGCTGATAACCCTGGAACTTGAACCTTTTGAACACGGTGGATAGCCTTAGTGCGTCCTTCCCTCCCCCGCCCCGTGGTGAACACTGGCTGGAAGTGGCGTTCGTGGCATCCGTCTGAGGAGATCAGCTCCCAGGGGTGACTGTAGGCTAATGGGAGCGCTTGGTGGGTGCTGCACAGTGCGGTCCCACAGTGAGAGTTTCCGGCACGTGGCTGACCTCATGCGCAGATAGGCCGTCCCCCAGGTTGGGAGGGACTGTGGGTCCCCTACCACTCAGGTCAGTTGGACATGTGTGGGCTTTCTTAGGTGCCTGACAGCACGCATCCCAACCTGAAAGCCCCTGAAGTGAGGCCCATGCATAAGTTGCTACTAGGATTGCATCAGAAATTTGCTACCCTCCTTAAGATTTCTTCTGAAATCTATATTAAACCAGTATATCAAGGGTAAAATACCCATTTTTTAAAAGATTTTATTTGTTTACTTTTAGAGAAAAGGGAAGGGAGAAGAAAGGGAGAGAAACAGCAACTTGCCAGAGATACATCCACCCACTGCCTCTCACACACCCCCAATCCTGGGGCCCAGCCCTCGACCCAGGCACGAGCCCCATCCAGGAATCGAGCTGATGACCCCTTGTCTCACAGGCTGGCACTCAGTCCACTGAGCCACACCAGCCAGTGCTGAAATACCCATTTTTAGGAATAAGTATGATAAAAACCAAAATGCAGCTGTGTGGAACAAAACATACTGCTGTCTCTTGAGGGCCTTGCGTAAGCGGGGCTGGCCCGGGAGCCGCCAGCCTCGGCCCAACGGGCTGGGCAATCGATACCCCTCCGAGAGGGTCCGACGGTGGGGATCTCGGGCCCCGCTCCTGACCCCCATCACAGGCCTCAGCGAGCACGAGTGGGAGGGAAGTGGGTGCTGGTTTCACAGCGAGGCTCTGTGCGCAGCCCAGTCCTGCCGTCGACACCTAGGTGAGGAATCAGATTTAATGTTACCTACATTTCACACTACCTCCTCTCTTTCTTTAACCTTGAGTTTTTCTTTCTCTAAAAGCCGTGACTGGGTATTATGTCTCAGTATCCTTGCCCTGGCCTCCCCTTCGCTCTAGTTAAGCTACTGGAGGGCGTTTGTGAGGACGAGTCAGTGTCTCCCTCTCTCTCTCCCCCCTCTCTGTCCCCCCCCCTCTCCCCCCTCTCTCTCCCCCCTCCTTTCCCTCCTTGACACGTATTTGACTCACTGGCTTGTTAAATATCTGTTCAAAGAACGGCAAACGGCGGTCCCGTCCGGCCCCACAGCGCTGACTGTCACCTGAACCCCAGCGTCTCCCAAACTGTGTTCCGGCTCAGACCTCTTCCACACCCTCCGCCTGGCATCTCCGCCGGAGTCGGACGCACATGCGGTCTCCGGCCTTGCATCACACGCGCCAGGCGCACTCTTGTCTTTGGGCCCTTCTACCTGCTCCCCCTCCCAGGTGTCTCTGCGCCTTCAAACGTGTCCTCACCTGTCGTCTCGGTGAGGGTGTCCTGGCCACGCTGCTTAGAACCGTGACTCACCGCCTCCCTCACACTCGGACCTGCAGCTCCTGTCCCTCGTCCTGCTGCTGCTTTCCTTCCCAGTGACACCACCACCACCTAATGCACTTTGTTAACAGACTTCTTAGTGCTTATTGTGATGTTACCTTTAATGTATGTATATATTTGTTGTTTCCTACCTCTCTGGACCTACCTCGCCAGTGGCACCATGGACCTGGCTGGATGATAAGCAAAGCCCTGGTCATTGGAATAGGGATCTTTGGATTCCCACTTCACTTTTTTGTTACCAACCAGCTCCTTCTTGCTGACTTCTGAATGATCCTGACGTTTGGGGATTTTCTGCCTCTGGTGTGCTGAAGTTCTAGGCTCAATCTTTTCCTTAAAGCAGTAAACTTCACATATATAATCTACATAATTAAATTATGTTGCTCTGTATTTCTGACCAAACACTAAAAACCCTGGATTGTTGCCACACTTGGAAGGTAGGTTTGGGCTGATCTCAGGGATAACATGGGCTACGTAGCATAAATGAGAGACAAGAAGGGGCCATCCAGAAAGACAGGCTGTTTTCTTCCAGAGCCCCTTAAATGCAGAACATGGAGAGGCCCACATGACAGGCTTATTAAGACATGTGAACAGCCCTGGCTGGTGTGGCTCAGTAGATTGAGTGCCGGCCTGCCAACCAAAGGGTCACTGGTTCGATTCCCAGTCAGGGCACATGCCTGGGTTGCGGGCCAGGTCCCCCCACTAGGGGGCGTGTGGGAGACAACCACACATCGATGTTTCTCTCCCTCCCCCCCTCTCTAAAAATAAATAAATATATTTTTAAAAGATGTGATGTATTGCTATAGTGATGTTATTTGGCAACAAAAAGGAATGAGGAGCTGACTCTACAACTTGGATGAACCTTGAGAACTTTGAAAGAAGCTGGATACCAAAAGGCCACATGCTGTCCGACTCCGTTTGTAAGAAGTGTGCAGAGTAAGCGAGTCCACAGAGGCAGAAATCCGGGGGCCGTCCAGGGCCAGGAGGTCGGGGAAGTGGGGAGTGACAGCTCACGGGCGTAGGGTTCGGGCGTGATGAAAATGTTCTAGAATGGATGGGGGTGGTGGTCGAATATATACGAGATGCCACTGGAACGCACGCTTTAAACGGGTGAGACGTGTGCGGTCTGAATTGTGTCTCAATGAGGCCGTTATTTAAATAGATAGATACACTGCCGGCTCGTTTCCCAGAGCACCCGTGCCGTTTTGTATCCTCACGAGCAACGTGCGGGTGTTCTGGGGGCTTCCTGTCCGCACCAGCACTTGGTATGGTCAGCGTTTGACGTCTTAGTGCTTCAGGACGCGTGGAGTGCCATCTCACGTGGGTCTGCACTTCCCTGTGGGCCGAGGGTGCGCTCTGTCTCGTGTGCCTGTGCGCCCGCCTTAGTGAGGTGTCTGTGTCAGTCGTTCCTGTCCGGTTTAAACCCGAGCTGTTTTCTCAGTGTTACCTTGGAGAGTTCTTTATGTATCCAGGATACAAGTTCCTCGTTGGATGTGTGATTTGCCAGTCTTTTCTCTGAGTCTCGCAATTAGCTTCTGCTTTAACTCTCTTAAATTAAACGCCTCTGGACGGAGGGCCGCCCTCTGTCAGGGTGTCGCTGTCTGCTGCCTCCGGTGCCCGCAGAGCCTGACGCAGTACCTGGCACAGAACAGACGCTCAGCTCGCGTTTGATGGATGAGTGAATGAGTTCTACTTCTTACTGATTAGCAACAGATTTCCCCCCTGAGATGTAATACATGTATAAAAAGAAGCCTGATTAGGTCACTTCCCTGATTAAAATATTTCTTTCCCGTTGCCTCTTTGGGAAAAAAAGACCTCTAGTACAGATTGTAAGCGTGACCTGAGCCAGCGTGAGCCCTGAGCGTTTCCCATTCCTTCCTGCCCCGTAGCTTTGCACATGCTGTTCCCTCCGTCTGAAACACTCTTCCCCTCTCTGCCACCCCAGCTCCTAGGCTGTATTTCCCAGCTGAAGCGTCGTTTTCATTCGTCCGTTCTACGCCCTGGGATCGCGAGAGTGCAGGAGACAGGTGTGACCCTTGTCCTTTTCGGGTTCACTTGTAGTGGCAGAGGCCCTTGCTGCCCACCTCCCAGACTCGCCGGGGCACATCTTTTATGCTCCTATAGGACCCGTTTTTGCCTCACAGAGCTTGAATTACTGGTGTGTGCGTTCCACGTTCTCACCCCACTGGAGCGGAAGCTAGTGCCCTTCAAGTGTGTTGTTCGTCCACCTGCTAGTAGAATCTCTTTAAAAACTGGGTAACCACTCAGCTGTATTTCAAACTGACAGCTACAGTTTTTCCTCATAAATTTTAATAATTACAAGGGATATGATTTCTAGTATACCATAAAACTTGGCATTTTAAAGTGAAACTTTTAATTACTTTTTAAAGTGTATCTCATGAAATCAAAATACTATATTTGATGCCATCATTTGTTGAAAAAAATCCCTGGGAAAACTTTTATAGTCATAAATTTTAAACTTTCTTTTTCTCCTTGAACTCATATTTGCACTTACTTCCCCACATACTTCCCCATTTCTCTGTTTGCACTCGGGAACCCTGGATCTGTCATGCCGTCATACTTCTGTGAAGCCAGATAGGAGTGCAGAGTGTGCAAGGCGAAATTTAATTTTAAAAAGCTTCCAGTGATTCCTTCTCTGTTGAGAGTTGTTCTGTGTTGAGTTACCTTTGCAGTTATTGTTAGTGTACATGGATTAAATAAAAAATACCCTGTTTTATTCAAAAAGCCTTTTAAGGCGACGGATGGGTGTGTTTTTTCCCCACTAGAGCATGTGCAAGTGGAAGACCTCCCTTTGTTTCTAGACTGGGGCGGGGTTCCCTGTCAGCCCGAGTCTCCGAGTCTTCCTTTGCACTGCTCACCGGTCAGAGCGTCAGAGCGAGGGAGCCGTGTTCATGCACGTTAGTGGACAGCAGGGAGGGTTTGTGAGGCCACTCCCGCTGCACTCCGCTCTCTGAACTTCCTGTACTACATGCCAGAATTGTCATCAAAGCTGTTTTTCAATGATGTCTGGCCGACCACTTAGGGAGATAGACTCTCCCTCATTTTGTTCAACGGACCAAGCTGGGGCGCCACCCCAGACCTTGGAAAGGGCATGCGGTCCCATCACAGAGCCCTCGCCTTCCCTGCTCACAGGCCGTGGCGGGGTGGGGGAGTGTCTGGGCCCACCATTGTGTGCAAGGAAGCAGGAGTGGTGAGAGCCCTGCCGGCCTGTGTGCTGTGGCAGCGGGCGGTGGTGAGGGCACCAGGGATGGAAAGTGGGCAGCAGGAGGTGGGTTGCGGCAGGCCTCAGGCGGGAAGGAGTGTGTGGAGCTGAGGGTCTGGAAATCTGGGTCTGCCCCGCCCCTCACCCCCCTCACTCCCACCCCTGCTCCGCAGGCCCAGCGGGGCCCTCTCCCCCCAGCCACATTCCCACCGGGCCGCATGTTCAGTGGGACTCGGTGGATGGAGTTCGCTGCTCGTGGCTGCAAATCTGTTAGCCTTTCCAGTTTCCTTTAGAAAGACATGAAAGGGATGAAAGGGACAATTTTAAAATTCCTGAGTGGTAGTGTATGCTAGGAAGTTATTTTTTGATTTTCAAGAATAAAAATGTTCTTCCGTAAGTAAACTTTTTGACTCAGTAGCTGTCTTGCTGACTTAATAATAATACTGCTTTCCCTAAATTCTTTTTTCTCTGTTTTCCCAATTATATTGTTTTAGGTAACTTCTGTTTCTCAAATAACAAGGTTCTGCTTGAGTTCTCTACTGAAGTAATGTTTAGAATATTTTTGGTCCCTTTTATACTAGTGTAGTTTTCAAAGGTCAGGAAAGCGTTTGTCTTCGTCGCATCCACCGTGGTTTGGAGGAGGCTGGCGGGCACTCCCCGGCACACCACACCTGCAGGGTGGCGCACCTGTGCGCACGTCCAGTAACGGAGTTACACCGCTGTTAAGGAATGTGGAGCAGGTCGGCAGCTGTGTTTTTCCGTTAATGGGTGACTTCTTAATGCTCAGTGCTGTCCTGGAGGTTTCTGTGTTTCTGCAGAAAATCCAATACAGATTTTCGATGGCCTCTTAAGATGCTGCACTTCTGCAGGAAACCGTGTCTTCGACAGAGCATCTGGCTTGCTGTGAAGTCATAATTCTGAACCAGAATTTCCAGCTGTGGCATCTAGTTTTGTGGAGCCCGAATTGAGAATCCAAAACTAGGCCGTGTGTTTAAGTGCCAGAAGTAAATGCTATCTTCGTTATGCAACAGTATGGCACTTGTATTTAAGTGTGTACAATGTGCCGAGTTATTGTTCACGGTTTGCTCCACGAGGGACCAGGCTGGGCAGCGTTTTGTTCTTCCCTCCGAGTCCCGTGGGTCTGCATGCAGGGTGGGTCTGCACAGGACAAACGAGAGTCCCGCAGCCCTGGAATTCAGGGAGCCTTAGTGGCCCTTTGGGCTGGCTCTCCTCATTTTCCAGACGAGGAAGCTGCTGTCTCATCTTGCCCGGCAGATGAAAACGCTCACTAACTGGAGGCGGAGGAACTGGATTTCCCAGCACTGGGATGCATGCACCGTGTTGGCTGCTGTGAAGGGCAGTCTGAACGGGCGAACCAGGGGCTGGGGGCTCGGGGGCGCCGGCTGCTGCCCTGGGCCTGCCTGGGACCGCTGGGCCCCTCTGTTTGGGACGCTGTTTGCCATCCACGTCGAGATTTTACAGTGTATATAACCTTTTACCTTGCCATTCCTCTTTTAATACTTTATCTTAAGGAATGACAAAATCAGATAAATGTTTAGTATACAAAAATATTCCATGGTTTAGTGAAAAGATGTTCATTACAGCATAATTTATCCTCCTGAAAAATGAGAGGAAACAACTTCGTTGTCCAATAATAGTCAAATTATGATACATTTAAACAATGAGATGTTACGTAGACATTAAAGTAATTTTTAAAGAATTTTAATTACATGGGGAAGTGCTTGTTATAATGTTAATTAAAATAAGTAGGCAATAGAACTGTGCATCTAATGTGGTTTCAATTGTATAAAGGATATTTATGCATAAAATGGATAATAATACATCAAAGTAGTAAAAGTTTATTTCTAGGTGATGATATTGTGGGTTGAATTTTTCTTTTTTACATTTTGCATATTTCACAAACTGTCCCCTCTTAGCAGAAAATAAAGTTATAAAAAAGAAACTTAAAATGTAATAAAAAAGGCCAGTTATTTTGTAATACGAAGTGACGGGAAACCCACATTAAACCCCGCTGAGGAAAGGATACATAGCCTTGGCTGCGTGTGCGCCCCGGCTCCGTCCCCCGCGTGGCTCGGGCCCGGCTGGGTGGTGGGCAGCGGGGCTGACCGCATGCGTGACAGCTCTTCTCACCGCAGTCGCTCTCCTGGGAGAAACTGGACTCGAAAAGCCATTCCCCTGCGGAGCAATGTCCCTTTGCTCCCTCAGTCGGCAGATGTTCTTGAGTGCCCACAAGTCAGTTCTGCCTTGACAGCAGTGTTCTGCAACCAGGGGTTCTTTGCCCAGTGACTGCTGAATTTCCATAAATCTGTGTGCCACAGTATTCTGTTCTGTGGGTGACTTGGCACGGTTCAGGTTCTCACCTGGTTCAGGTTTAATAGCTGAATGGGGTTAGCTGTTAACTGGTGAATGTTTGTGTGGAAGGCGTCTGCGTGACACCTGTGAACCGAACACGCAGCCTCGGTCGGGGCGGCCCGTGGGGTGCGTGTGGCCGCTGCTCTGCGGGGCAGCGTGGCCGGCAGCTGTGCAAAAAAATGCCATTTTCCTGAAAGGCAAGCTTTTCCAGAGCAGGGTATGGTTTTCTTTGCTTTCACAATTCTTTGAGAAATCTATGAATATTTTGAAGTCCTCAATTCCACTTTATAACTTCAAATTAATAACTTCTTACTACTGTAATTTCATACATTTTATACTACCCCCTAGGAAAAAAAAGTATTTGCTTACTTCAAATTTCTTCCATTGATTTCAGTTGGTCTCATTCCACATCACAATCACGGCTTTCCACTCCACATGGTGTGGCTTGGAGTTGTGCTTCGGATTCGAAATGGGTTGCACATTAATAAAGCTACTGTTTCTAATTTAAAAGAAAAGATCTTTTGTGGAAAGTTTGTTAGGCACTGGGAAAAAATTTTTAAATGGTTGTTTTACGTAAAATCGTGGTATTCTCAAATTGTCATGCCCCCGCTGAGAAGTGCCACCTTTTTTCTCCGTGGGCCTCGTCGGCCCGTCATACGTGTGGTTTCAGACCCCGTGGCCAGGGGCCAGGAGCTGACTGGGCGAACCTCTGTCTCCCTGCGAAGACAGCCCGGCCTGCGAGATGGGGTGTCCCTGCCCCCTTCACGGGACGGTCCTCCTGTGCCCCGAGTTTGCTCCTCTCACCGTCCACTTCTCTCTGCTCCTTTTCTTTCATTTCACACGAAACCTAGAACTTTTTCTGAAGCTTGCGCTGCCTTGCTGCTCGCCTGGTGCTTTGGACTACTGACTCGTGCCCGTGTGGAAATACGCGGGCTGCCCTTACTATCCCCTCGAGTGCCCCGACGGCCGCCGTTCCGCGGGCGGACGGTTTGGCCCCAGCAGCTGTGTTAAGCACGGTGAGTTAGGGCCGCAGAGCTGGTTTTGCTGGAAAGACTGCGGAGTCAGTCTTCGCTTTGGGGTTGGACCCGTCATGGAAGTAGTGCGGACACGGGCACCTTCCTTTCCTTAGCAGTTCGGTAACCACTGACAGACCGAGGGCTCTGGGCCAGTCCTGCAGAGGGTCGGAGGTGGCGCCCCGGACGGGCGAGTCCGCGGGTCTAGGGGAGGCCCCCCGGGTACACGGGCAGCAGTGTTGCCGCTGGGGGTTGCTATTGCGGTCGGGCTCGTTGCATTTTGCCGAGAAGTAGAAGAGTCACTCCAAATCTGCTTGCTTTTTCTTTTCTTCCTTTCTTTTTTGTTTTTTGGCCGTGGTGGTTCCCTCCAGAGAAAAGTCATTCTGAAAAGGAGAAAAAAATCTCCCAAAGTTAAGAGAGACACGCATAAATGAGCTGTTAATTTGTGGTGACGAACAGCACTGAGGTTCTGTGGAGCGAGAAGTAAGTCTGATTGTCTCAGTTAATATTTTATTAAAGTCTCGTGTGACTTTGTGATCAGCAGAAAAACACACGTCAGCTTACTTACAGGAGTTAGTACCCTGCCTGCCTTGAATGCGCACCCCGTACCCTCAGATGTGAGCGCCTGACCGTGGGCCGTCTCTGGGCACGTAGCCTGCTGCCTGCTTGCACCCGGGTTTCAGAAGGGAAGCCAGCCTTGTTTTAAGTCAGCAGGCACGAGGCCGATTTTTGTTCTGGGCGTAAGAGATGTGTGGCAGCGGATGTGACAAGGGGACCGTGAGGACTGGCCAATACCCTTCTCGTTGGCGTGGCGCACAGTGTGGACGGCAGTTGTGAGCGCGGACGCTGGAGCCAGAGCAGCGGGATTTGAGTCCAGCTGCGCCGTGTTAGCCGAGTAGCGACCTTCTGTGCTCGGTCTCCTTGCGTGTAAGACGGAGAAAGTGAAACTGCCTTACGCGGTTGCTCCTGAGAATCCGGTCACTGTTAGGAGGCCAGTGTGTAACTTGCCTGGTGAGCAGGTGAGTAGATGTTTAGTTATCAGTTAGTGATTTTGGTATTGATCACAGAATAATAAAGTAATAATGTTTGCAACTCCAGGGTCTGGTCAGTTGATGCTGCATAAGTTGAACGGAAACTTATTTTTTTCTAGTTTTTCTTTGTCTACTGCCCCCCTCCCCCCGAGTGTTTCTCTACTGATGGGTCTTACAAACATCTCAGAAACTGGAAGTCTGTGGTCTCTGCAGGCACATTGTCCGTGTGACCCTGGGAGTTCAGCCTGAGCCACTGCGCGCGAACACAGAGGGGCGCCTCGTCCCGTGGCAGCCTCCCAGCTCCTCGGGCTCTGCGGAGCCGAGGGGCGTCTGGCAACTGTCCCCTCACAGGTCTGTGCTTGCCCAGCCCCAGCCGTCTGAGCCTGGGAGGGCGGGCCCACCGCACCTCAGGGCTGTGCTGGGAGGGACTCGGTTCCATGGAGTTGGAGTTCGTTTCTGTGCGGAGCACTAAGGAGCCAGCCCCTCCCAAGTTTTCGTGGATGCGGGCTGACTTGTCTCGGAAGTGTGACCGAGTCTTCTCCTGCAGAGGACACAAGGAGGACATGGGTCGTGGCTCCCACACCTTCCTCCAGCCCTTCCGAGCAGCTGTTCGCCATGCGTCCTGTGCACTTGGTGCCTGTAGAGTTTGCAGCTTTTTCGAGACACTGTGGTTTTGTGTGACGGGTGGCAGGCTGTGTGTTTAGTCCCCAGCCCACAGCACAGTCGAGAGGGAGTGTGGAAGGGGGTGAGAGATGAAGTGCCAGGCCCTGTCCCTGCAGGGGAGGGCCATGTGGGGCCGAGTGGCAGACCACCGCCACTCGCTGAAGCCCGCAGGTAGCCCAGGCTGGCTCCTCCTCCCTGGCAGGCGCGGGCTGCAGGGTGGGGGCTGCGTGAGCGTGGACGTGGGTCAGACAGCAGTGAGGAATCCCCGAGCCCCAGGCTGGTGGGATGCACAGAGGGGCAGGGCTCAGGAGCCGCGTCCGAGGTAGAATCCGGGCGTTGCTCACGGGTCTGCGGGCATCACGCAGTAGGAGCAGAGGCCAGGACCAGCCTTGGGCCGGAGGCGGGGTGTTCTGTAGCTCACCGCAGGCTTGCACAGGAACTGTGGCCACAGGGTGCCCCTGGGCTGTTCTGAGAGCGGGGAGGCCTCCGCCGTTTGCCACGGTTTCATTGTGCGGCCCCAGCCTCTGCTTTTTCCCTCGCCTGGTGGGGGGGGGGTGCTGTTTAAGAAATCAGTGTTCCTGTCACTGAGCCGTGGCCTTGGGCAGTCCCTCGACCTCTGGACCTCTGTCGCTTCCTTCTCAACTGGTACCTCTCCCCTGGGAGTGCGAAGAACGGATGGGGAAAGAAAGAAAGGGCACTCTTGCTTTTAAAGGGACAGACACCTCGACGCAGGCACACTTAGTGTGGCCAACTGCAGGGTCAGAGGGGCCGCGGCCCGGCCGCCCCGGAGCCCCGACCTGCGCTGGCACGGGGCCTCAGACGCACACGGATTCCGGCCGCAGCGCGTGTGCTGACAGCTGTTGTCATTGCGCCTTGTCGCTCTGTTCTGGACTCTGAGGCCGGGTTTAACTTGTCCCGTTTCTTCCCACTGGATACTGCGAGAGCCTCCTTTAGAAAGACCTTGCTCCAGTTTACTCCACAGAGTGTTTTACCTAAACTGACTTGTATTGTTTTTCTCCCTGTGTAACAATGTAGACCCAGGCATGCGTGGGTGGAGGGGGGGCTGGAGCTGCTCCTGCATTGGCATAAAGTTACCATTTACTTTTTGCATTTAAACACACAACTTAAATGTGGAAGAGGAAGAAAGAAGAAAGCTGTCCTCCGTCACTGCCGTCTGCAAGGGAACATTTACTGCGTTCGGCTTACAGGAATCCCTTTCCTGGGCGCTCAGGGCCTTCCCACCCTGGTGCAGTACTCGTGTGCTGGGCGTTTTTCCAAGCCCCTTGCGGAGAATGACTCGTCCTCATGCACCGTGAGCGGTGTGCACCGTTACTTTTCCCATTTCACAGATGAAGAAACTGAGGCACAGATAGGCTAAGCAGTCTGGGAATGACCATATAGCTAGTGGCTGTCAGGGCCTGTATCGGACGCGGGTGGGTCAACTGCACAGCCCGCTGTCCTGCGCCTCTGCCTCCTCCTCCAGGGGTTCTCAGCCCTGCTGGCCCATTCGAGTCATCCGGGGAGCTGTGGAGAGGCCAGAGGAGACAGAATCACACTGTACCTGGCCCCACTGCAGGGCAATCAAACCTTCCCTCTTCTGCCATGTCCAAGGTCCCAGGTCACTCCCTCCATGATTTTTATTTCCCCTCACCAGAGGACATTTTTTCATTGCTTATAGAGAGAGAGAGAGGGAGGGAGGGAGGGGGAGAGAGACAGACAGACAGACAGACATCAGTTGGTTGCCTCCCTACGATCCTGACCAGGGATTGAACTCACAACCTAGGTATGTGTCCTGACTGGGGATCGAACCTGCAGCCTTTTTGGTGAACGGGATGATGCTCCAACCCACTGAGCCACCTGCCTGGCCAGGCCCTCCACATTTTCTGTCCCATTTTGCAACTCATTACATACGCCAAGATGTCTTGCTTCTCTTAAATGCTTGGGGACTGCCTCCTCTGTGGACTGTAACGTCAGCCGTGGACGGACAGTGTGGGGAGGAGACGCCTGTGTCTTCTCCAGGAAGGGGGCTGCGCAGAGAAGGCGGTGACCAAGGTCGGGCATTCTCCGCAGCCTTGAACTCCCGTGGAGGGACCGTCTCTGACCTCTGAGTCTGAGGGCGGGGACGCGGGGGGCTCAGACTGGGTCCGTGCTTCCCTCGCACTGTGTGAGCACTTACAAATACAAGGGTTGTTTTTGACGTGATCGTCAATATCTTTGCTTCGGTTCTACACTAGACTCTTAACCTTCTTTGTTTTTTTCTCATTTTTACAGAAAAGTTCAAATGTCTGGGTTTTTAAAGATATAATGTAAACAGAATATGGCTTAACTTTTAAAATCATTCGCTGTAGAGAAAAACCTGGAGCTATAAAAGTTAATCAAATTTGGTAGTACACAGATTTCATCAAAACCTGAGTTTTATAAGCTTTGAAACTTTGACTTCTTAAAAACGTTTTCGTCTTTACCACCCTTCACATGCACAAATTCTTTGAGTCCGTGGGGTGGGGGCGGGGGTGGGGTGGGGGTGGGGAGTGCGGCAGAGCGCCTCCGGGATCCCCCCAGGCCTCCCTGCTGGCTCCTCTGTCCGAAGGAAACTTCTGGGTCACGCAGTGTGATAAGCGGAATTCAGATCACGTCTCTAGTCAGTGCATGTGAAGGGAAAAGGGAGAGTCTCCCCAGAATGCCACTTGAGTTACGACGTGGTGACGGATCTCCGTGTTAAGGCGCAGCGAACGGTGTTTCAGTTTCCTACTGACAACAGTGAGTTCTGCCAGGAGGGCCGCTCCCCCTTGTTGTAACTGAATGCTTGTCTGTTCTTTCTCTTTCTGCTCACACTTCCATAATCTACCGACACTGTTTGGGCCCTGTGTGTTTCACTTTCTGTTCTCACTAGAAGTGTCCAGTCGATGTGTTCTCTGAGCAAATCCTTTCCAACAAAATATTTAACTTTCTGTGCACACGAATTCTAGCCAATTAAACATGGGTTTGATTAATTTATCACAACAATTGCCACCTTGGGTTAAAACAATTCTACTCTGTGGAAAGTTCCTTGTGTTCAAAAGAGGGTCCTTATTTCTAAGAGCAGAGCTCTGATTTTAATTAAATAAAGAGAATTTTATGTACTTTTTTTCCTAAAGCTTAAGATTAATTTCTATGGTTACTAGGGATATAAATCTCCAGATTGCTTTAAAACAAAGATTTTTGTTCAGGAGAGAGTTGACAGCTCCCTTTAAGAGAAGCTATTACTTAATTTTACTTTCCTAAGTTTAAACACATAAAAATATTTGTAATGATACCCCAAAGGCATCATAAAAATGTAAAATAATTGTACTCTAAAATATCTAAAATTACAGGAAATAGGCCTCATTTTGAAAAATGGACTGGGATTCGTGGCTGGGGAACTGGGTGACATACTTCAGAGCCAGCATCTCCTGTCAGGAGACTTTGTTTTAAAGAGCAAAAAAAATCTTTTCTGTTGCCAATCACGCAGACTTTAAAATGTGTTCGTTCTGTTCGGAAACGTGTCTTTATAGTTTTATTAACTCGAACGCGCGGCGTGGAGCGGACGGCCTCGGTCCCCCTCGAGGGACAGATGTCTGTCTCGGACTCAGTGGCGTCCCTTGGCTTGTGGACTGACTGTATCATAGTGGCCCTTGGGACTGTTTTTAGTCATTATTTCCGAAGTGTTTAGCCAGTTTTCTAAGCAGCTCTGAACGAGGGTGGCATAAACAGTTTCCAGTGTTTTACTTACCGAAAGCAGACTTCCTCTTGTAGGAGATAACATTAACTGGTAGATTGTCCCCAGGTTACAGGTTTGTCATGTTGTAACCACTGTGGTGTAAGGTCTATGTTAGAGATGCCTAAAGGGGAAACCCAACTTTTTAAGTAAATGAATTAATGCTCATCCTCTTTACCAGTTTAGTTTTGTTATGTCAATTCTCTTGCTATTTTCATTTACTAAAATTTTAATTGGATCTTATGTAGTAAAACACCTTGGTTTCATTAGGAAAAGTGAAATTAGATTCATAAACTATTCAGACTGCAGTTTTGAAAAGTGGCATTTCCTATGCAATATTAATGCTGCTGAGACTGGGTTTGCTTACAGTTTAAAACATGCCTTGTCCAGGAACGCTCTGCATTAAATGAGTTTATATTTTGAGAGCAAAGGGAGGGGAAGAAAAGTACTCCCCCTCCCTCCTCTGTGAGACCAGAAACGCGGCTGAACGCAGACGGTGGAAGGGCTGTGAGCTGAGTGTCTGGGCCTCGAGAGTAAACACTGCTTATTGCAAATGTACATTTGGGCCAATTTACTTTTATCTTTCAAGCGAAACATTTCCCACAGTTTTTGTGGGTTTTTATTTAAGTTTGGAAAACTTTGGAAGTTTGTGTGAAAGTATAAATAAGTTTGGGAAAGTCATGATTAGAGTTTGATAATAAACACGCAAAAGCAAATTGGGAGACTCTATTAAAGTCAGATGTAACATTTAATAATGTTTTCTCCAAAGCTCGTTTTCGAGGGAAGGATGGTGATTTATGTGGCTCCAGAACAAAGACTCTGGCCTGCTTGAAAACGAGGGCTGTGTAGGGATTCTTCAACATGGGGACTTGCGTTCTAGAGAGAGCCCCAGCGCCCGTCACGGGGCCCCCGACGCCACCTTCCCAGGGCGGGTGCGGCGGCGGCGGCGTGTGTATAGATTCGGTTTGAGAGGCAGAATCCACGCTTAGTTGCCAGGAAAATTTCAACTCTTTTTATACAATAAGCATTCCATTTTAGTATATAGGGAAATCCTTACTTTTGCAAGGAGGAAAAAATGGTAGTTGATTCAAGTAAAGTATAAATAAAAATAAATTTTAAAAGCCTTATCCTAAACTTGGTTTTAGATCTCATTGTTATAACAATAACCTCACAATTGCAAATTAGCATTTTATTTTTAGTTGCTTGTACCCCAATTCTTGGGGAAACTTGTCTATTTCTTACTGTAATGTTAGTGTAAATGCAGAACCCTGTTTACCAGCGTCTACCTACGGGCACTTCTGAAGCGACGGCAGTGCCCGCATCTGACCGGCACCGGCTGGTCGGTGCTCTAGTTTGGGAGGGGCTGGGGCGCTGTCGGGTCTGACCGTCCTTTCTTTGGGATGCTGTTACGTTGTCCCTTGAAAGTGTGTGTATGGGGGGGGACAGTCAGTGTAGCATCTCGGTGACACTTTTATTGCTTACAGATTGATGGCAATTTTAACTGAAATTTGTTGCTGTGATAAGGATGGAAATTTTTATGCATGCTGTGTTTAAAAGGCTTTACCTAATTATCTGAAAAACCGTTAAGGGCTTTAACTTGTGTATACTGGTGCAACCTTTAAAGCTTTAAAAGTGAGTTCTGGATATAAAATTCAAATATAGGACTTAAAGTTTTTCTGTCTCAGTAAAACAGTAAATCTTAAAAGTAGGATGGAAAGATACACTTTGATTCTCAAAAATCAAGATGTGTAATATGCAGCTCAGGGTCTCACCATTGTTTTTCTGGTTATTTTTACACGTAGGTTTTTCTCTGGCAAGTGTTACACTAGGACTGATTAGTTTATGCTGTTTTGAACACTTAACCAAGAATGAATTTTTATCATATAAAAAAATGAATTTTCATCAGACTAGTCTGTCCCCATTTTATAAAACTTATCAGTTAGCAATTTGGTGCAGTTTCTTTCAATCTTAGAAACCACTTTTTTTTTTTCATTTTTTTCAAGCTGAGACGATGTTAGAATTTTTTGTAACTTCTTAGAATAATATTTCTGCCTTTTTTTTTTGGCTTGTGTACGGAAGCACTTTCAGTTTCGTGCCCCATTTACCCCGAAGAACTCCACGACGTGGGGGAAGGGACCTATGGTTGCTGGAGCACAGGGGTGGTGAGCCCAGGCGCTGGGCCTTGCTTGCAATTTGGACATTCGTGTGACTGGTCCAGGCCAGTGTGCTCTGCTTTTTATCCCATGCACTCCGCTGAGATGCCCGTGGAAGGCTCTGCGTCTCGTGACCCCGGCCCTCTTCCTCAGAGCCTCGTGAGAAAATGCACATCGATTCCTCTGCTTTTGTTTCTATGGGTGGAGAAAAAATGTGTCCGAGTAGAGCAAAGCACTTAAACCTCGGGGGTTCACGTGTTACCGAGCAGCGTTTCCCCGCATTACTGGCATGCACCAGGAAGTGCCGGAGCTGAGTGTGCGTTCCCCGTGCACCGCCGCGGTGGATCTCACTCCGCGCTCTGCTGATGGGAAGCAGAGACCGGGTGACAGCTCTGATGGTGAGATTAGAGGTAGCCGGGCCGACTGTCTCCTGGCTGTTTGAGAGCCTTACGAGCTCAGGCCGCCCCCCCCTTGTTTAGATGTTACTTGCTCTTTTGAGTCTCGGATTACAGGAGCAATTGATCTGCATGACCTATCTTAAGAACTTTAACTTTGCAGTGGAAACTTAAACCAAATGTATATCCTCAAGAGACAAATCATCTTAAAACCAGGCTGTTGTCATTTTGATGTACTGTACGGGTCCCTGAGGAACCAGGAGGTGGAGAGCACCACCTGGTGGACGGGGGCCGCCCCTGCGCGGTGGGCGGAGACTGAGAACCGGTCTGCGGTCGGGCTCTGGCCCCTGGGCTGGCAAACGGTGAGGCCTTATGTTGTCCCCGCTCACAGTTTCTGCCCAGGGCTCGGCCAGGAGGAGGAGGCTGGGAGCAGTCGTGAGGTGTCCGTTTTATCTGGTTTTCTCACCGCTGTAGGGGTGGGTGCAGGTCCTTGCCGGCTTCACTTTTTCTCCTGAGAGTTGATCTATGATTCAAGTAAAAGGCGCATATTTTAAAAATGTCCAGAGGGCAGCCTTCAGTCTTTGGGGACTGCATGCTTTTGAGTGAACACGTGCAACCTTAGTGATAAGAGACTGCCTCTGGGCGGCCCCTGAGCCATTTGCCTGGTGAGAGGGGCTGCTGCCGATCCCAGCCGCGGCCGCCACTCGCTGGCTGCGGGTTGTGGCGGGCCGTGTCTGTCGTGTGCACTGGAACACGTGTGGAAATGGTGCGAGGAAGTCCCACATCTAAAAAAACCTTTCCTACATCCTCATCACCAGTTGTAGGTGTGGCTGTTCCTTAATGTTTGCTTTATAATGACAAATTCTTGGTAAAATGTACCCCTCACTCACCAGTCATCTGCTGAGCTAGGAACCCTGCCGGGCTGTGGGAACCCAACATGAACGTGACACGTTCTTTTTGGACGTACAGTTTGTAAGTCTTAGCTTCACCATGAAGGAGAGCGAACACATGCCTGCGACGTGGCGGGTACTGCGGTGGAGAGTGTGTGTACTTGCGTAGTGTTTTCGGCCCCGGGCCGGGAGGACGGAGAAGGCAGCCAGCAGACGCTTCTGTCGGAGCTGACGAGTGAAGTCGATGGCCTTGCTTCTGCGTCTGCCGAGCGGGAAGCTGTGGGAGGCTGCGTGGGGACTCTTCCTTGGTTTGGTTTTCAGCTCAGCTTGTGTCCTCAGAGAGCCCAGGTCTGGAGACGCGGAGGGAAGAACTTGGGAGCGCAGGCCCTGGGGTCTGTTTTGGAGTTTGGACCTTGGCTTCTCATCCTGCCAGCCAGCTGTGTGGCCTTGGGCAAGTCACCCAGCGGTTCTGTGCCTCGGTTGGTTGGCTGCTCTCTCGTCTGTACGAGAGTAACGAGTGATCTGTCCCGTGGACTTCGTGCGGCGCACTGAACATCGATGGTGGTGGCTGTCGTCTCTCCCCTTTTCTGCGTGCTGTAGGCAGATGTGAGAGTGACTGTCACGGTGCACTCAGTCCCTGCCCCACACCTGCGGGCCCCTCCTCCCGTCCCTTGGTGGGACTGGTTGGTGTCACTCTGTGTCGGCAGGCCGCACTGACGGGCAGCCAGCAGCTGTCTCCAGGGCGGAGCTGGAAGTGCTTCCTTACATGCGTGACATTTGGGTGTTTGCTTATCGGACCATGTCTGTGATCGGAGGTCCTTAACCCGAGCTCCAGAGAGCACAGAGTCCCTGAAGCTCACAGTGGCGGTCAGAAGGTCGTGCATCTGTGGGAATGTTCATTTTCGTAAGGGAAGAGGGCGGACGTGTAGCTTTTGTCAGAGTCCCAGAGGCCTGGGCCCCTCAGAGAGGTCACGTGGACTTCAAATGTTCACGATTCTCTCTGGGAGACCGCTCCAGAGGTTAGAAACCTGACCCCTCCTAGAAATGAAATTCACACTTGAATTTTACACTACTTGTTTTATATGATACAGAAATTATTTGAGGATATAGTTAAGATTTTAATTTGAGGGGCTTAAGTATACAAGGAATGTTTTTTCTTCTTCCTCCTTTTGTCAGATTTCTGAAGAATCGTAAGAACAAGGAAGAGTTAGGTGTGCAGGCCCTGGAGTAGACCTCCTGGTTCAAGTTCAGCTCTGCTGCTTCCTAGCGAGACCTTGAGTGAGTGACTTAGCGCCCCCACCTGTGGGGGGTAGTGGTGGTACCTGCCTCCGGGGCCGATGACCAGACCCGCCGCGCCCGGACGGAGCCAGGGCAGCTCCTCGTGGCACACGCGGTGCGTGTAACGTGCCGCCTCGTTGTTGTCGCGTGTGCGCCTAACGACAGTTACAGCAAGTGCAGCTGAGCTGCCCGTTTGCCTTGGCTTCTCTCGTCTAGCTCACCCACACCTTCCTGATGTGAGGACAGATGTAAATCTGGTTTCTTCTGGTCAGACGTACCGAGGTTCTGCATCTCATTAATAAATGAGGGTCCCACACATGGATCCTTCCACTCGTGCTGGAAGCTTTAGAAAGCATGAAAGGAATGAACAGAAACCTGCACGGTTTGGTCAGAGGGAACTTCTAAGTTGCTGGCACACCAGCAGGTGATCTTGGAAGTTCTGAGTCAGAAGACCGCCTTGTCCGGCCTTTGCAGGGCAGGTGAGGGGGGGCCCAGGGCAGGGCCGCCAAGGCCCCGAAACTGGTTGTTTCCCGAGGGCCTCTTCTGCCCGTGGTCCTGGCATCCAGGAGTAATGGCTCTCTCCTCGTGGCTCCGGAGCTCAAGACAGCCGCTCCTTCTGGTGCAGCGCTGAAGAACAGCACTCCTTCCCCACTCGGGGGCAGAGGGGCCGCTTTGAACGAGAGCTCACTGGAGCCCCGAGGGCCTCTCTCCGCCGCCCAGGGACCGCGTGAGCTTTCTCCACGTGCACTCACGTTAGGACTGACGTGAGGTGCGGCCCTGCCATGCGGGTGGCCCAAGTGCAGCAGGACAGACAGCAGGGCACTTGTCCAAGGCCAGCTCTTTTTCAGAGCTGGTCGTGCTCCAGTGTAAGTTGTCCCCAAATTGCTTTCGAGAAAGGCTTTTCCAGATGCTCCGCCATCACGGCATGGAGCCTGCCTCAGGCTGCCTTTGTGGCTCCTGACTTTGCTCTGTGCCTGCACCTGCCTTGGCCCCTGGCCTTGGCCCGCCTGGGGGCCACCCGTTCCCATCCAGGCAGTCCAAGTGGGCTCCGCAGCCAGACTCGCGGAGGCCAAACGGCGCTGTGCCGCTGACGTGCTGTGGAGCCCTGGGCACGGGTTTCATCTCTCTGGGCCCCCGTTCTCTCCTCTTTCACACGAGGGGTAATAACAGCGCCCGCCTCACGGGGCTGTGCGAGGGCTGAACTAGTTACGTGTGTGTAAAGCCCCAGAAGAGTGTCTGGCGTGCAGTGAGCACTCAGTAAACGTTAGCTTCTGGCGTTACACCCCTGTTCTGCCGTCAGGCTGGACGTGCGCCAGCCCCGTGCTTCTTCTCTGCCTCCGCGACTCCCCCCATCCTCTGAGCTGCGGTTCTGCGCGTGACCTTCCAGGCCCAGGTCCCCACGCCTCCCTCTCCACCTGCTGTCCCACGGCAGCCCGCAGTCCTGGCGGACCTGGCTTCGAGGGTGCGACCCAGACGGTGTGAAGAGGAAGCAGGAGGAAACGTAGACTGACCGAGCACCTGCTGCATCCCAGACATGGTTTGCGCGGACGACTGGTGGTCCCCCAGGGTCACAGTCTCGAGTTTACACGTCAGAGGTTGGAGCTCAGAAGTTCAGTAACTTGCACGAGGCCGTGTGACTAGTAAGTGACAGGGCTGGGATCTGAACCCAGGTCTGTGTGACTCTGTAGTCCATGCCTAAGTTACCAAGACTGGGAAGATCACATCACCCATGCCCATCCACACGCTCAGTCCCTGCACACACAGTCCCTGCACACGCAGTCCCTGCACACACGCGGCGCACACACCCTGCACTCAGCCGGCAGACCGGACCTGCACACACGGAGCACACACCCTGCACTCCGCCGGCAGACCGGACCTGCACACACGCGGCGCACACGCCCTGCACTCCGCCGGCAGACCGGACCGGCTTCGGATGGGGTTTGGGAGGGGTGCGCAGCTGCGCCAGGTCCTCCAGTTGGAGCTCCCTGTTCATTCGCCCTCCTCCCTTCCTCCCTTTCCTTCTGTTGCCTCCTTTCTTACTGTGCCTGGTCTGCACTGGGTCTTACGTGTTTGTCCAGGAACAAATAGAAGACCGGTTTTCAAGCACACAGAAAGCAGTGGCAATTAGCCAGCATAGGGTTGCGGAGCACAGCCATGCCCGCCAGCCTCAGCGTGACCCTCGGGCCGGGTTGCTGGGCAGATAGGAGGGAAGACCCGATTTAAGAAGGTGGTTAGTGGTCTCTCCGCAACACTCCGGCGGAGGAGCCGTTGTTAAAGCGGCCCGAATACCGGGGCCCTTAGGGCGTGGGCGAGCTGGCTAACCACAGGGAGGTTCTGTGACTCCGCACTGCTTTCTCAGCCCCGCTTACACCCCAGTTTTTAATCGATGATTTTTAGTTTCAGATGCTTTCAGTGGCAGAGCGGTCAGAATGGCAAGTGATGAGAAGCCAGGGGGAGAAATAAACGTAGGGCAACAGCAGCAGCCGCTGTTGCAGAAGTGGTTTTCATTGATGTTAAGTCCCCTTGGCACAGGGACGTGCAGGCGAGTGCGCTCACAGGTGACATCGCTAGGAGCCCGAGGCGGAAGCCAGGGAGGCGGCAGTCCTGCTTCCTCCACGCTCCTGCTGGCGCACAGGGCGCTGAGTTGGTTCCTGGGCCGGGTTTGACATTGGAGGCCCGTGAGTTGCTGCGGTCAGTGGAGGGCAAAGAGTCCTCGAGAGGTCTGAGGGCATTCAGGTTGGAGGAGAGAAGACTCAGGTGGGGACGCAGCAGCAGACCGTGTGAGCGGATGGCTGACCTGGAGGAGGCTGGGCCCCCATGTGGACAGAGCAGGGACGCGTCTTCCGGCCCTTGCTGCCCTTCGGACCGCAGCGGGGAGGTGCTCGCTGCACGCTCCGGTATCACCCGGCCTCTGGAGGGCTGGGCTTCGGACAGGTCCCCAGCGCCAGCAGCTTGCGGGGCTCCGAGAGTGGGAGCTGGGGTGTTCCGGGATGAAAGCTGAGCGTGCTGCAGCGGACGGAAAGAGCGAGGGGGCGGGAGGGGAGGCTTGAGGGCATGACGGGCCTCTGCTGGCTCTCGCGGCTGAGCCGTCCTAGACCCCTTTTAGGAAAGAAGCCACCCTGAGCTTCACGGTCACCAACACCGCAGGGTGCAAATCAACTTTAAAAAACTTAAGTCATGAGCTTTCATTATGTCATCAACACTAAAAATGTAAGATCTTACTTTTTTTAGATTTCTGAATTTCTTAAAAGGGGATGGGGCTTAACAGTAGGAAGGAACGAACTTTTCGGGTTGTTGGAAAGATAGTTGCTGATGTTAAAAATCAGACTACCAGGTTCACGCCCACTAGTGTCCATCGCCCTTGCGCCCTGTCGGACCAGCCTCGTCGGCAGTCTGGACTCGGAACCCAGCGTCCGGTCCCTCTCACGCGGGCATGTGGGTCTGTCTCTCTCTCCTGAAGGCACTGCGCCCGGCCGGCGAGGCTCGCCTGGGCCCTCCCGTGCACTGAAGGGCCACAGTTCAGCTCCCACGCAGGCCCGCGCCTGGGCTGCCCGGGCCTAGCCAGGGCGCAAGCAGGAGGCAGCTGACCCATGTTTCTCTTCCCCACCTTTCCCTCTCTCTGAAAATAATTTTACAAAAAGACACACGTGCTGAATTCTGGAAACTGCAGTAAGGTTGACATTGGTTCTGAACAGGTTATTTAACTACTAAATACAGTTTTTCTTAGATCAAGGCCCCCTTGTGTTTTATTCTAAGGAGATTTCCAGACTGATGTGATAGAGCAGTTTATATATTCAATATTATACTGAATATTCAGTATTGTAATATATGCATATACACACATATCTGAATGTGTACTCAATATTACAATATATATTCTATATATAGTGTACATATACAATGTGTATATATTCAACTTTATGTAGTTATATGTATGTGAATATATTCAATACTATATTGACTATATATTCAGTATTATATACACATACATATATACTTACATACATATGTAATGCTATTTATATGCATATACTGTTCATATACATATATAATGTATATAACACATACATTCGACTAGTAGACAGCATGCTCCCAGGAAGGCTTGACGCAGAGAATTTGGCCATGAACCCAGAACGGCAGACCTCGAACCCTCCTGGGCCCAGCACATGGGAGTGGAAGTGGGGCCGAGGAGAAGGAAGGCCTTCCCGGCAGGGGGAGGGGCAGCTCAGTGAGGGGAAGGCTCTGTGGTAGGCAGGCCAGCTCCTTGGGTGGACAGTTAATGGGGTGAGCGGACAGGCCGGTCCACTTTGTGGGGTGCGCCAGAGGGAAGGAAGAGCCTGAAGTGAGAGTGTGCCTTCTCTCCCTGGGGGATGGGGGCAGGAGGGCTGAGGGGGCAGGGGTGAGTGGGAGTGCTTTGGGACCTGTTGCCTTGGAAGGGCAGTGAGGTCCACTCGTGTGCACCTGGAGGGCGAGGGAGGGCTGGGCAGGCCTTTTCAGTAGGCAGTAGAGGAAGCTGTGGGTGGGCGTGAGGGCTGCACCTGCGGGTCAGAGGTCAGGGGAAGCAGAGGAGGGGATGGTGAAGGTGAAAAGGTGCCGTCGGCGTTGAGAGGAGAGCCTGGAGTGTAGGTGTCCTGGGAGCCAGTGGGGGACAGCCCTCCGGAGGGCAGGGGCAGTGTCGGTGCCCGCATGAGGACTGCGGTACCTGTGGTGCCTCTGGTGCCTCGTGCTGAGCAGTTGCGGGAGTGAAGGAGCGAGACAGGAGTGCGCACGGGCCCTGAACAGGCTCGATGCTGTGCCCCAGCCCAGCGCAGGGTCCAGAGTCCCGGGCTCCTGCTTGGGTGACTCGGTGCTGGGGAACTTCTCCAGCACGGGACAGGACAGACAGCCCCCACCGTGCCCGGCAGGTCGCCACGCCCCACAGGTGTGCTGGTTCTGAACGTTTAGCTGGAACCGATGTGGGTGCGGTTTTCAATTATGGCTGAGGGCAGTGGATTCGGGACTCAGTGAGTGGGCCTCCCATTTAGAGGTGGGGACGGTGCGCTGTGGAACACTGTGTCTGCTGATGGGTAGTTTGCAAATCCCCGCACAGCAGTGGGGGTTCTGGCTGTGCTGCCGGCAGCACACCGACCTGAACAGTGAGCTGTGTCCACTGATGGGATGAAAAGAACGATGATTTTGTGTTACAGGAAACTTCTACAATACGCCAGAGGGACCCACTGGAGTCTCTTTAATCTTGAACAATGGTTGTTTCTGCAGAGGCAAATTATGCAAATCGGTACTCAGTGTTTCCTAATCCATCAGGCCTCTGTTGGCAGTGTTGGGAGTGCCGCAGAGCAGAGTTCCTGCCGTCCTGGGGGGTGGGAGGGGGAGTGGCTGGGGAGTCAGGCGCCTGCTGGGCTCCACCGAGGACAGTGCCGCCTGCTTTGAACTCCCCTGCAGCCAAGACGCCAGTCGTCCCAGTCGTCCCTCCTGTGTGAAGAACCCCACCGTTCACACCAGGGTGTTTGCTCTGCACTTCCCTCCCTTTGGGCCACTTCCAGAACGCCCCCAAGGAGCAGCTGGGCAGGACGGCCTGTGGGTGACACAGGTGCACAGGTCTGGGCCCGCGCTTGGGATGGCAGGCAGCTGCCAGGCTCCCCAGCCCCTTGGTGACCCCTTCCTGAGCTCACCCAGGTGCACGTGTGCATTTTAAACAATGTCACTTCAGCTCCTGTCACGCAAGACAGTCAACCTTTAATAGTCCTTTGAGTCTAGATCAAAGACAGAGAACCTGGGAACGTTAAAAGCCCTTGGGAAAAAACAGTGCTATTTTTGAGCTCCTGTAACTGCTCCCACTGTAGTCCTTGTGCTGCCCTCTAGTGGATAATGGGAGGCATGTAGCCGACTTCCCGTGGGGGCGTTCATTCTACCCGCCTGTTAATTCCCGAAGCGGGGAGAGCAGTCTGACACCATATCGGAGAACCGCTTCAGCTGGGCCTGTGAGCAGCTTGCACCACGTTTCAGAACCAGGTAGAACATGCAAGAGGGGTTCTCAGCCTGGCCTGCAGTGGCCGAGCAGACCCCTGGAGGCATGGTGCCCAGCAGCCGGACGAGGCGGCGCTGGGAGGTGGGGGAAGGCTCAGTGGGGACAGGGCCATGGAGTTGGACTTTATCCTGGGGGTCAGGGCACACGTCAAGAAGTGGGGGAGGGAGATTGACCTTTTCACTTAAAAAAGTGTTCTGACTGCAAAGGTCATGCACACTAGTCACAGGACTCTGAGGTGCGGAAAGGTGCCGAGAACATGGCAGTCTCCCCGTCTCCCGCGCAGACGCCAGACGCTCTCAGGAGTGGCGCTCCAGACCTCTCTGCACGTGAGCAGCACGCCTTTCGCATGTTCTGCGCAAGTGGACTGCACAGCGCGTGCTGCAGGCAGCCGTGGACTCCCCCACGCAGAACGCACTTGTGGGAAACCTGCCCTGTCAGTGGCCCCCGGGGCAGACCTCCCTGGTGCGTGGGCTGGGATGTTTCGTTTTTGCTCGGGCTCTTTTTGCAAAACCTTTATGTGTAAGGACAAGTGACGCGACGGTCCTCTCCCTCGAGTCCAGTGACTGTGGGGAGGGACCCACACTGCGCTGTTTCCTAGTCAGTTCGCTCCTGCGGTGGATGGGTCGTGTGGAGAACTGCAGTGTCTTGGTTTTCGGAATTAGCTGTATTAACCTGTAGCCACTTGGCAGTGAACTCGATTCATCTTCAGAGAGAAAGGTGAGTCAGGTGAATGCCCGTAGTCTCAGAGTGGAGTTCAAGTGAATGGCTTGGTTGGCAGCAGCTTCCCAAAGGAGCCAGGCACTCACTGAGCTGACAGGGCCGGAACTCTGTGCTGCCCCAGAGCCCTGACCACACCCGTAACCGGAACAGGACGCCCTGCTCCGTC